>JAOTQH010000060.1:2020771-2036970 GCA_025631255.1 Cornus kousa | reverse complement strand
CCTCTACGAGTACGGCGAACGACTCAACGAAGCCAAAGACAAATCCCAGGTCTGTACCATCTCCAAATTTTATGGTCTTCTGTTAGTATTCTGCAATTTCTAGGGTTTTCTTTTGCTGATCTTGATTCATATCTGTGTGTTTTTTGAACTGTGATGGTGTGTTTTGCTAATCTGAAAGTTGATATCTTGCAGCATGTTGACGACTACGACAAAATTATCCAGGCGGCCAAAAGTAAGAGCATTAAGGCCAGGCAGTTAGCTGCGCAGCTCATTCCCAGGTTCTTCAAGTTCTTCCCGGGACTTTCAGACTCAGCAGTTGATTCACATCTCGATTTGTGTGAAGCAGAGGAGCTTGGGGTCAGTGATTTTATATATACACATTAATTAGCGAGTATATATGTGCGTGCTTAATAGATAATTAGCAATTAATATACCATTTCTTGTAGTTTTTGAGGAAGGTACACAGTTTTGTGAGTTGGTTAATCGATTGGTTCTGTTGGATTGTTGATTGAAGTTTATTGAAAGGGAGTTCTTGTGAAGTTTAAGATTTTAAGCTGTATTTGTTGGGCTATTTATACTGTTTGGAATGTAAGATTTGACAGGAAAGAAAAAGGATTTTATGAGTCTGATATAGAATTTTGGTAATTGGGATTTCCAAATGAAATGGATTTCAACCATTCAGTCTTTAGTTTATGGGCTTTATAGTTCATGATTCATATTGACTTGGAGATCTATGTTTTGAATTTCTCTATAAAAATTGTTTTGGTTTACCCAATTATCGTTCTCGCATCTTTGTCTTATGGATCTTATTTTTCGTTTAAGATTTATGCCCTGGCATTCGTTAAAAGTTACAACTGGCAACTGGATTTTAAGCAATATGAAAAAAGAGCGGTTATATGATTCTTCCCCCCTTCCCCCACTCTCTTTTTTTTTCGCAATGATGTTGCAATATGTCTTGTATTGTTGTCTATTGCTATTCCTATTTACTTTTTATTTGAATTTTTGTACCATACGTAGTCAATTCATATTGCTGATACTGAGTCCTCCGAGGCTTCTCACTATCAGTATCGATAGTTATGACTGAAACCCGAGTGCCCAAATTGTGGAGCAGGAGTGCGAGAATGTTGAATAAGTAAGTACGAAAGATTGGAAGTGGCTCGCTGTATAGTTTATTTATGATTGGAAGATGCATATGCATTTCTCTTATTTATTTATTTTTTGGGTATTTGAGTTTCGAATAAGATTTTTTAATTGATTATTTATTTATTTATTTTTTGGTTAAATATTTTGCAACTACAAAAAAAAGGGTATTAAGGAGATAAAACATCAATGGATATTCTCTTACCACAAAAAGGTAGATGAACAGCAAAAAGCATTCCGTCCATTGATGGTTTAAGTAGGGCATGTAGGTTGGAACAAATGTATAGAAGAATCCTTGTGTTTGTGCAAGGACAGGTGGATGGATTATTGCACCAAGTTGTGCATAGGTTGCAACAGCAATATGTAAAACCTGCACTTATGTGCATACATACACATTCTAAGATAAAGTGTTTTCAATGGATTGAGAAGATGAAGAACCATGTGAATGTGCTTCAATACTTGATTTATAAAAAAATTCTTGGATTTTGACATTTTGTCCTATTAAAAGATTCATCTCTCTGAGAAGTATACATGCACTGTGCTTGCTTAGTGTGTTTGATTGAAATACAAAACATTGTAATAGAAGTATTGTAAAATTTATTTGAAAAGTGGAACAAACTCAGCACATAAGCACACATAGAGTGATTATTTTCAGAATTCATAGTATTTTTTTCGAAGTTCAAATCTTTGGGATGTTCGGTGCCATTCACTAAGTCATCATATTTAAGCATGCTATCAGTTTTGGTTTTCTTTCTTGATTTGATATTCCCTTCTCTTTAAGATTTTGGATGTGAACGGTGCATGAAGTTCACTGTATGATTATCTTGATAAATACATGAATCATAAATGAACTTATTCCTGTATTTATTGCTACATTAGGTGGTTTGAGTTATATACTTTATTACTATGTTTTTAAATATTATTTTTTCCTTGGAAGTTAAGCTCTAAAATTCTGTTACAGGTCAGGGTACAGGCAATTCGTGGACTCCCTCTTTTTTGCAAGGATACACCGGAGCATCTTTCTAAAATTGTAGACATTCTTGCACAACTCCTAACAGCCGGTAAATTAAGTTGTTCAAGTGGTGCTTTTATTGAATCCTAGACTTATTTTTCTTTTTTTTTAAAATAAAAAAAAAAAAAAAAAAACTTGCGTACTTTTTTACAACGCAAACTTGATGTTTAGTTTCCTTTTTGATCTAGAAGAAAATGTGGAGCGTGATGCCGTGCATAAAGCTCTTCTGTCCTTATTGAGGCAAGATGTGAAAGGTAATTTCCTTCTTCAGATCAATGTGATATATGTGGGTGTATTTTAGTTAAGCATGGAAAATAGATTCAAATAGGTCAAAACACACGCACACACATTTTGGGTAATTATAGAATCATTGAAGATTACCAAAGAGGGTACAGTCCACGTGTGCATAAGGTATACCAAAAGGTGTCCAGTACATTGTTTTAGAGTCTTTACTCTTACAAAAAGAAAAAAATAAGTGTTTTAGAGTTAACCACTTTTCAAAAAGAAAAAAAAAAAAATTTAATTAGGAATAACCCTTTCTGCCACCCAACTAAAAAAGAATCCCCTTAAAGTAAATCTCTAACAATATGAATATATTTCTCCTCCCCTCCCAAAATACCTACAAATCCTCTACAGTATTCCTTGAATACTCCACATCAAGGCCAAAGGAGCTGTGTTCCAACCCTTTTTCTTTCTTTTACTCGCTATATTTATCTCCAATTAAAGAGTAGATGACTGTAGGAGGAGAACCTGAGATACTGGACAATGGCCATTCAATGCTATCAACACAAAAAGCTGGAGCATTCTAACCCCAGATAACACTCCAGGGAAGTTTAACGCAAACTTACTAAACTTTATATAAATGATTCGGATTACGCTCAGATTTTGTTGTTCCCTGTCCAATCTTATTAGCCTTTCTTCAGGTTTGTTTTGTCCACTCTTACAAGTAGCCAACCAGCTTGACCTCCCAACCTTGCATCTATATGGAGACTCGTGTTGCAAACCACACCTGACCTCCCAACCTTGCATCTATATGTCTGAGTATAGTGTGTCTGACACCAGTACTTCAACTACTTTTGAAGAGTCCATGTAACATATGCTCAATGGATTTGAATATAATTGGATTTCATGGATTTATTATTTTCTGTATTGATAAGTAAATCTATTCACCAGAATATTGAGATGTCATTTGATTTTTATTTTCCATGTTCTTCAAAATAAATGTCAATTTGGTGAGGTGAGGGGTTTGAGCCCTATAGTGGGCATCTATGAAGCATGAATATAGACACGGAATATGGACACGATACGATCTGATATGGCGATACAAAAATATCTTAAAATATAGGATGCGGATACATCAGGACACGACAATATATATATATATATATATAAATATTTATAAATGTAGATTTGCATAAAAATCAATATGTTTGTATCTATGAAAAAATTAAATAATAATTGTTTATTTTATATATATTGTTATTAGGGTTAATTACACTCACATCCCCTGAGATTTACCCTATTGACAGCTAGATGAAAGTTAGTCCATTTAAACACACACATCCCCTCAGGTTTAATAAAGTTAACAAAGACACCCCAAATGTGGTGAATTGAAATTATTACTCTGACTTGTTAATTGACCTATTCTAATAGTGAAATTACTTTTTTAACTTTTACAATTCATTTTATTGGACCAAACTACCCTTTTAAATAGTCAATATACCTTCATCCTTCCCTCTTGCATCACAGCCTCATTTGCTGCCGCATTACCCAAACCCATATTTGACGCCCTCCTCCGGTACGTTGCCACACCCAATCCCCCAACCTCCTCCCACACTTTCTTCCCTTCTCTCTCTCTCTCTCTCTCTCTCTCTCTCTCTCCACTCACCACAATCTTCACCCCACAACGACCACCCACCATTAAATACACAACCCACCAAAATAAGTACACAACTCAAACCTCCCATCATCATCTTCAAGGTTGAAGATATACTCCATGACGGTGGTGATGAGTAGTGGTGGTCGTGATTGGGAGTGTTTGTAAGAGGTGGAGCAATCCGATGACGTCAATGGTGTCATGGTGGAAGAGATCAAGAATCGACGGCATTTTGGGATCTGTCGACAGCTTTGATGAGGGAGAGGTTGAAGCCGCCATTTAGGGTGTCGAGCGGTGGTGGCGGCTCGAGGAAGGTTGAGTTGTCATCATCGTCGGCGATGGTGGCGATTTCAATTCTTTGTGTTCGTTTTGATGGATAAATTACAAAACCCCAACTTTTGTGCAATTTGGGGGTGATGCGGGTGTGGTTATGTGTGTGCGTCTGTGTATATGCATCTATATGTGTGTGTGTGTGTGTGCAAGAGAGGGAAGGCACGTAATTGTTTGTGTAGATGTATCCGTATATGTATGGATATGTGTGTGGGAAGAAGCAATTTCAATTGTTTGTGATATATATATATCTATATATATGTGTGTGTGTGTGTGTGTCTGTGCAAGAGTGGGAAGAAGCGATTTCAGTTGTCTTTGTATACATATCTATATATGTGTATGTGTGCAAGAGAGGGGGAAGCATAATTGGGGGTGGTTGTAGCCCTAGTTGTGGACGGTGGTGTTGATGAGTAATGGTGGTAAGAGGTGGAGCAATCCAAAGAGATGGTGGCTGTGGATCGTAGTTGAAGAGAGAGGTGGCGGTGGTTGAGGAGAGATGGTGGTGGTAGCCGTGGTTGATGAAAGATGGTGGTGGCGCAGAGAGAGAGAGAGAGAAAGTGTGCGTGTCTGGCTAGAAGATTATGAAAATCCTAAAGTGTGGACAAAGTTGTCATTTTACAATTTGAGAAATATTTTTTATTTTTATTATTAAAATAAATTAAATATTGAAGGGTAATATCATCTTTTTTTCACCTTTTAGGGGCCTGTTTGGATCCAAATTCTGTTCAGGGGTGTCATTGTTAACAAAGATGCCAACTTTCATCTGGTTGTCAATAGGGAAAACCCGTGGGGGTGTGAGTGTAATTAACCCTTGTTATTAATATTTCTGTATAAAATTTTGTGATTAACAAATAAAATCAAAGTTGAGAGTTATATTGCATAAATATATTTTGGACTAAATCATGATATATATCTCAATACTTCTTTTTTGAATAAATTTTAATTTTTTCTTAACAATTATACTATGATTTTATTGTTGGAAAAGTTACATATTTATGTTCAAAATTTGTTAAATATGTGTTTTAGAAGCATCTAAGAAGTATTGAATATGTGTTAGAAATAAAAAAAAATTATATATTAAAATTTTGGATACATCTAGGAAGTATCGAGACATATCCGTGAGTATCCGAGGAGTATCGGTATCTGATACAGACATATTATGGGTATGTCACTCTTGTAGAAGTATTTGTGCTTCCTAGGTGGGCATTTGTGGGTGCGTGCGAGTGTTAATTTACCTATAAAAAATAAATTAATATATGTTGGTTACTTATCAAAAAATAATATATGTCAGTTACTTATCAAAAATTAATATATGTCAGTTGGATTGCACTACACAATTCTTAACAATAAACTTTCAACGTGTGTATCTTTTTTCATTTTAATTTTAATTTATGTTTTGGACTGCTGCTTGGTGTAACAACTATTTATCAGAAATAAGATTAATGGCTTTGTTCATGCAGCTTCTTTGACAGCCCTATTTAAGCACATTGAGAGCGTTGATGAACCGGGCACAGATGAAAATCTTCGTGAGAGGACCCTAATCTTTATTAAAGATAAGGTGAGACAACTAATGATGTAATGCCATGCGAGTGTCAGCATTTTTTTCTTAAACGTAAGTGAGGATTAAGTAATTTCATTTGCAGGTTTTTCCTCTTAAAGCTGAGCTCTTGAAACCTCAGGAGGAAATGGAAAGGCATATAACTAATTTGATAAAAAAAGTAAGTTCACAATTTTCTTTTCCTGGCTATATGTTTCTTGTTTACTGTAGTATATCTCGTCATCTTTGTATCCATATTGGTTTGTTGTTCTCCTTTGATTTTTAATGCATAGTAAATAGTTGTGATTGCTATGATGATGATGTTATTCTTTCTGAAGATGAAAGCAATTTGATTGAGTTAACTATTGCAGAGTTTGCAAGATGTGACGGGAGCTGAATTTAAAATGTTTATGGACTTCTTAAAAAGTTTGAACATATTTGGAGAGAAAGCTCCTCCCGAGCGTGTGCAAGAGCTCATTGAAATTATTGAAGGGCAAGCTGATCTAAATGCACAGTTCAATGTGAGTATTTCTTTCATTTTGTCTAGGAAATCAGTTGTTTTATCTTTGAAAATGACTCTTTGCAAACTAAATCTGTTCTTACTAACGTTTGAGAATATGCTCACATTCTTGGCATAGAGGATTACACTCGTCAATATAAACTATTTTCTGTTTATAGTGCATTTTTTCTATAATTGCTAATTCCTAAGTTCATTTGTGTGTCTGTGTGGGGATTCTCTTCACTTTCAGGGAAGATCTTGACATTGATAATTTTGTGAGTAGGGCTTTGAATTAGTGTTGTATGTGCAGGAAGGTGGAGGAGACCGATAATCACTGTTGTTGCGTTAAATGTTGCCTAGAGCTGTTTCCCTTATTTTATCATTCTTGGGAGTGTATTGGGTGATACCTAGCTCTGTCTGGTGACTCTGGGCTGGAATGATAGTATTTCTCAGAGTAGATGAAAATTAGGACAGTCTCTCATTGTCTCCTCTGGTGCATTTGGAAGTAGAGGAACAGTCACACATTCGAAGGGTGGAGTCACCTGTTCATGAAGTCTATTTTCTTTTTCTTTTTGAAATCTGTCTTTTGTGCTTTCAATGGGACTTTCTTCCTCCGCAGGAGTTTTTTTAGGCGTTCTCTTTTGAGACATTTTACGCATATAGTTGTGTAGTAGATTAGGTGGTGGGTTTCTTGAGCTCTTATATGGGTTGCATCCCTTTTGGTTCACTTTATTAGTTTATCGAAGAGCAAGTCTCCAGGTCACCTCCCTTAATCAAAGGGTTGAGTATCTATTTACCCTTTCTGCTTATAATTAAGCATTGGTCTGAGCGACAGTGTCTGTTGTCTCTCTTTTCCCTAATGTTCTTTTATTTTAAGTGTAATCTTAATGATTACTATTGCTTTATGATATGATGTGATTCCTACATTACAACATCATTGGTTATAATTTTTTTTTGGGGATGCAGGTTTCAGATGGGGACCACATTGATAGATTGATATCTTGCCTGTACATGGCTCTTCCTTTTTTTGTGGTATCTTCTGTGACTAATGTTGGCTTCTACCTTTCTAATTAATAGTATGTTTTTCTGTTCAACTGAAACCCTATTTTGGTTGCAGCGGGGTGCATCCAACAGCAAGTTTATCATCTATTTGAACAAGCACATTTTGCCTGTTTTTGATAAGGTAATATCGCATCTACCATGTCAAATTGTAAGTTTAACCTTTCTTTTTAATATTTTGAAATGTTTCACCATTTACTTTCTTTGAGGACATGCTTTTTGTGTTGATGCACTTCAATAGCTGTCTTTTAAGTTGGATATGCTCCTTGTTCTCTCTTAAATTTCTTTAACTTTGTTGTCCTTGCTTATTGTAGCATGAATCAATAGAAATTGATCATGCTTTACAACATGGCACAAGGCTTTTCAGTTGACCTTAGTGTAATGGCAATGCTCATGATTTTAAAGTTCTTATTTGAGATGTGTATGCACAAACTTTACAGGGTTACCCACAAGTTAGTATGTATAGATGAACCCCAACCTAACTCTGATACCGTGTGTATATATTTGATTCTAAATGAAGAATCTAAAAACTGAAGTACCTGTGCTTCACTTTTGACAGACACCAACTTCCTATGGATTCTTGTAAGTGGTCAATTTAACAATATTACGTTGTTGACCTCATTAAGCCTTTGCGCATACATTTATGATGGAATTTGCTATTCTGATTAGCGCTTGATCTGAAGAAGTCATACAGTAGATATTATGTATTACATTATATGGATGCATGATGAATCACATCTTTCTGAACTTAATTTTCCAAAGCCTTCAAATCGAGTCCACATTCTATCAGATTCCACACAATTTTGGGCATATTTTTGCAGCATGGTCCTTGGTATGCAGAATTACAGTCAAGTTCCCCCCTGTGGCCGGCTAACTTGAATTTGTCAAAATTGCTTAATTGCTTAATTGCTTGCTGTATGTTGGCTGCCCTGTTTTTCATTGGAGTAAAATAAGGAGATTTGTTTAACTTTTCTTCATATGACTACTTTTTGTATTTTATGTAGGCACCCTATTTGAAATAGGCATTGGTTTAATATATATTCAATGTTGCAGTTAAATTGTAATCAGCTTTGTTCTACTTGTGCAGATCGTATAACTGAGTTTTTTTTTTTTCAACGTATAACTGAGATCAATCATCAGACATAAATACATATGATACACTCATTGTCACTAATGTGTGGCTCCAGAGTGATTGAAGGCTGGAAGCAAACATTTGCGTGCATAATCGGCTTCTGAAGAAGAAAAACACTTTATTTTGACAATACAAATACCTTAGAAAGCTTGAGGCTATAGGCTGTCTTGAAATGTAGGTGATTGGAAATTTGGAGAACTAGAAGATTAAATTTAATAATAGAACAATGAGTTCGATTTTGAATTTTCCATAACAATCTCTTAACTTCCTTTTCTCCCCCCTCCCCACAACCCATCCCACACCAAGTTAATATAAATATTTTGGTTAAGCTCAACATCTACAATAGAGGATGGAGTTGTGTATAATTCAGAAATCACATTATGTCTAGAGTGGTGGTTTGATTTGAGAATTCAGTTACTTTCCATAGTACTATTTTTATTATAGAAATTTAGGATGGATCATTATATCGTTTTCTTTACTTGATTGGTTGTTTTATGGCACCAAGATAATATAGCTATCAGTTTGGAGGAACTGGTATGCACACACCCGTCCTAACTAACACTGACCCTTGTGTTTGTCAATATTTAATGTAAATAAATCCAGAAGTTAGATCTGTCTCCTGCCCAACCATCCTAGCATACCAGATTAATGGGACTGGCGCAGATTGCGCAGTATGACGATGCTCACGCGTGCATACGAAATACAATATAACTGATATTTTAAGATGACTGAAAAACCTAATGAATTTTGATATGAAAGTTGGTTATAGGTGTGAAAGAACAATACAAAGAATCTGACATTTATGAGATTTACTCTCATTTCACAAAACAAAAGGAATTTGTCCTTCAGAAGCTTTTGAAAAACTACTAATGGCCAATTACTAGAGATTACAAGAGTTCCTCTATCCTCAGGACCCTAAGGAGCAGAGTAGTTATGTTTCAAAGATTGATTTCTTTGTCAATTTTTTTAAAATATTTATTAGCATTTTTTTTTCTAACCACGATTTTGCTTTTCAGCTTCCTGAAGAACGCAAAGTAGACTTGCTCAAAAACCTTGCAGAAAGTTCACCTTACACAATTCCACAGGACTCACGACAAATTCTCCCCTCTGTTGTTCAGCTCTTAAAGGTACACATTTTGTTTGCAATATAGTTTACATGCCAATCGGCCGTCATTCAGATCTTAAAGCTATTGTTCAGTAACATACAAATATTGATCAATAGAATAACATATAACATGTTAGGTGCTTTTATATTTTACTTTATTCCTTTTGGTATATTCCTGTTGTCAATCTCGACCATTAGAATTCATGTATGTACTTCAACTCTGTCCCATATCATTTTTGTTTTCCTTCTCAATCTGAATTTGAAGCTTTCTAGAAGCAAGAAACCTTTGTCTAGAGGTTTTTATATTATGGTTCTCTTTGTCTCATGATTTTTCTTCTTTCTCATAGAAGTACATGCCTCGGAGAAAAACTGGAGAAGAGATGAACTTTACTTATGTTGAGTGCTTGTTGTACACATTTCACCATTTGGCTCACAAGGTTATTAATACTGTAAAAACCTATCCTATTAGCATATTTCACTCTCTTTTCTTCTGCTGAATGTTTATTTGCTCTTTAATTCATACAGGCTCCAAATGCCACTAATAGTTTATGTGGTTACAAGATAGTGACTGGCCAACCATCAGATAGGCTTGGGGAGGATTTCTCAGAGTATTACAAAGATTTCACTGAGAGGTACTATGTTCTTTCTACTAAATTTTCTCTATTTCTGTAAATATATATTCCACTATAGTTTTCCATGGACTTAATGCTAAGCCTACGTGATTCATAATCTTGATTGTTAATAATAAAAAAAGGGGGGAAAGAAGAACTGGCAATAATTTCTAGCTTAGTCCTCAAGAATAGGGAAATGTTACGACTTCAGTAGTGATACATATTAACACAGGACAGTTAGGAATCCACCTTAGGTTGCATTAGCCATAAGGAATAAGTTTCCTTTATAAAGGAAATAAGAAGAAGAGAGAAAGTGAAAAGATGGTGTATAGGTTAAATTGCATAAATGCATATGTTATTTAGGCACCACCTAATTATGTTGACATTTTTCCTTTTGTTTTCTTCTCCAGACTGTATAAAAGGTCAAATTGGCATAATAAACTCTTAGATTTGAATGGTTTTACTGAAATGTGCTTTTAGATAATATAAAGCTCTGTGCTTCGTGAACTCCTACAGAATCAGAACTCAGAACGAACATATGCTATATGGTACTCCATTTCATTGGTGGTTTTGTGGTGATTGAGTTATATAGATTGTTAATGCCCTAGAACAGAAGCTAAACACTCGCTAGTGCAATTTCAGCTTACGTGTTGTTGGAATAATTGGCGACTGTAGAAATAATAAACCTTGTTTATTGCAAAGGAAGGTCTATGTCCATATTTATCTATAGAGTATGAAAACCTACAAATCTGATCACTACTTGACGTTTGAGATTGAGAGCATGCCTGTAATTGTTATAGTTAAATTCATTTGATTCATCTTGTCAAAGAGTGAAATAGTGGAAACCAGTAAGATGCTTCTATATTCATCATCCTCAATAAATTTTCATCAACTGGTTTATTAGGTTCAGAATTTCAGGTACAAGTACAACTGGGAGGAAAGAAGTGGTCTCTTTGATGCTCATCTTTCTGTCTTGTTCAGGGGATTTAATAACAGACCTCTATCTCTGCAATTCTAGAAACTGCTCCTGATTTTAGTTGAGACATTTTGTTGATACAGGGTATTGAAACCACCACTCAGTTAACCTCGATAATTTGTTTATTTGATTGATTATTTGGAACTTGGACACATATAAAAGGTGGGCTGAATTAGGGTGGAGGAGCATTATGGATGTTTTCTTTGTCAGACTGTTAGCTGCACAATTGCTATTTCTCTGGGGAAGAAGGTAAAGCCACGATGGTCTGGGAGGAGAGAGTTGATAGTACCAGAGGCTCATATCAGCTAAAAGAAAATAAGCCTTGGGTGGACTGTGGACCCAGAATTAAAAGTCATGTAGTTTTGATTGGTGGGTAGTTTTCTCCGACTTTACACAAGGTTGCATCAGCATGGTAACCTTGCTCTTTATTTACTACATTTTGTCAGTTCTCTTGGGTATTGGTGCATTTGCTTTCAGTTTGGAAGATGTTGACATCAAAACTGTGGGACTGGCAATTGGTAGTACATTACAACCTAGAAAAGCCTTCTTTTCCGACTACCATTGTGCTCAGTTGAAAAGATCCTCTCTTGCCATTCAACTCTATCTTGTCTTTATGAAATCAAGTTATCATGTTTCCCTCACTGTTATGACAAACATTTTTTATGGCCTTCCTTTGATTTTGTGGTGCCTTTGAATTGAATTAATCACCTTTTTCTATATTCCACTTCCAGATTTACAATTTTCATTATTATTGCTTCACTTCTTTCTTCATCCCTTTGTTGGATCGTGTATCCCTTATTCTCCTTGCCCCCACTATGCATCCATCGCCAAAAAAATTTCTATTATTGTTTTCCTTCCCTGATGTATATTTTCTGCAGTGTCATGTGTTGTTTCATCATGGATGTGCAGTAATCTCTGAAAGGGCAACATCAACTTGATGGTCTCCTATGTGATTTTGCTTGGGAAAGTCTCAAAAGCCGTAGTGCTTGACACCAGTTTTAATGATGACTATATAGGGATGACAATGAGGATTTTTAGTTCGGTGTATTGGCCTGAGATGCCCCTACTGAGACAGTTCTGGGTGACCATTAATTGGACTAGTGTTAGGTTGGGAGAAGATCATAAACCTGATTTGGGCTTGATTTAGTACTGTTTCCATGGTTTCCAGCTGCAAAACCTACCCCAGTACTAGATATTATTGAGAATCCTGGCCCCTTCTATAATTTTTGGCTACCTAATTTCGATGGTTAAAAGATAAAGAGTAAATCAGTGGTGCTTTGAATTCCAGTTCTTTTGCTGCTTGGTGACAATGCCAGAGGTCCTTGTTCATTGACTCTCCGATCACTAGTTTTCTTAGTGGAGGTTCCAGAGTTCATTATCTGTAATGGGTTTTATTTGTGATGAAGTGTCATTTTCAAATTAAGAAGAGCTGTGCCATGGAAGATATCACAATCTATCATTTCATTTCCAAGATCGAGATCAAGATATCATCAATTGTCATAATTCTTGTCTCTGCATGATTGAAGGCTCGTCTATGATCATGTTGGAAATCATTGTAATGACCACTTTATTTTATTTCTAGTTTATTTTTTAATTTTTCATGTCATGAGTTGTTTGATAATATTGATTTATTCTTACATTTCATATCACCTTTATATGTGACGGACTTACTTGCCCCACCTAGGGTTTGTAATGGGGTTTGGATTAGTTTACTAGAATTGGTATCCGATAGAGTTCCCTTTCTCGACCTGTTCTACAATCAGTCGTTGCATGTAATCCTAATAAATTCTATGCTTAACATTATTCTGTTATTACTAAAACATGTATTTGTTTCTTACCAACTTATATAGCAATATCAACCAGTGGGGAGGATAAATTGACTGCCTGTGTTCTATTATTTAACATTGAGTATGGTTGGAACTGATCTCTCCGTTCCTAATTGTGCTATGTTAATGAGACAGGCTAAGCAGCGTCGAAGAGCTAGCTAGGGCCACCATGAAGAAATTAACACAGGGTATGGCTGAGCACAACAAATCAATGGCTAGTGCAAAATCTGATGAAGCAAAGGCTAGCATTGTGAGTTCACTCTGGAGATCTTGTATACTCTTTTGACAAGCTATTCTCCTAGCATATATCTGATGCACAATCTATGTAATCTGCAGAAAACTCAAAAGCAGAATACTACTACTGGACTGCGAACCTGCAATAACATTTTGGCAATGACACAGGTGAGGGAATGAAACTACTATGGATTATTAGAACATTTCCATGTTCTCAAACTGATTTTTTTCTACAATTTTTAATATTGCAGCCATTGCATTCAAAATCACCTTCTTTCATTGGAGATAAGAGAATCAATCTATCTTGGAAAGAAGCAGTAAAGCCTTCTGCGCCTTCAACTACTACTGTTGCTGGGTATGTTATGAAACCGCCTATTTTCATTATTTCCCCCCAACCCATTCCCCTCTAGACCCACCACATAGGTTATCTAAGTATTTTGAGACAGTGATTAGTGATGGGATAAGAGTAGAGCTCCCTATTCTATTGCTGGAAGGTAATATTTTCCCATAATTGTGTGTTGGTAACTAAATACCTAGTCTTGTTCTTGCTAAAGTAGGAAGTTTGTCTGCGGCAGATGTAGGACATACACCTGCCGTGCGACCTTATTAATTAAACAAGTCCTTTCACAAATTCATTCATTCATCCAAATGTATATGAAGCTTATTGGAAACAGATCCATCCTTCTTTCTATATTAACTTTTTGTTTTATTTTCTCACTGCAGCGGGAAGCGTCCTGCAAGTGCTGCTAATGGTTCAGGCAATAATGGATCAAAAAAGGGTCGGGGAGCTGGTGGTATGCAAAATCAGCTTGTTAATAGGGCATTTGAAGGTCTATCATACGGAGGAAGAGGTTTTACAAGGGGCAGAGGAAGAGGCAGAGGGTGGGGTGGACGGGGGAGAGGGAGGGGCTTTCGGTAGCTTTGTTTCACGTCTATGGTAGAAGAAGAGTCGAAATTTCTAAGAGTGGTGGACAAGATTAATAATAATTATACACATTTTAATGATCTCTACTGTTACAAATTTTGATTAAGGAAGCGACGAGTTTTAGATTGTAAACTGACACTACTCTTGATCAGATTCTTCTGGAGCTTGTCTAACACTGGCTTGCAGCTGAAGCGTCTGCATTCAAAATTATGTAATTTAGTCGGATGAAGCGACCTCTTGATCATCTTTTAAAATTCTTTGCATGTTCGTGGGGGCATTTGTTTTTGTTGAATGTTTATTTGGATCCGGTTTATTTGGTAGAAAATGAGTTGAGAGAACATTTTTCAGTGCAGCTAGAAATATATATAATCTTTTTCTAGATAATGATGTAAAAATAAATATATTTGCTGACCATAAGAACTCAACTTTCAACCGAGTAACTTGAATAATTTAAAAATAAAAGACACAGTTGGAAGTCTCTTGAGAATTAATTTTTTTACTTTTATTTAGTAAGGGCAATGGTGCTGCATAATGTACCATAATAGTTCCACTACAACAAATGATTTTCTTTGTTTCTCTTTAGATCCTACAGCAATGTTGTTGGTGAAAACTATACAATTTAACCTACTGCCAGATAGTTGGTTTCATTGGAGCAGGTAAATTCGTCTAGTTATCAGAAAATTCTCAAGGAATTCAAACAGAGTGTGGCTTTTTAGTGACTACTATGTGCACGGTAGCCCTACAGGTTAACCTTGTACTTACATTCTAGTCCAATTTTTTTTTCTATTTTTTTTTTTTTTGTGCAACAAAATAACAATAATATACATTTCATAAATGGATTATGACATTGTAGAAATTAACGCTTTGAGATGACTCGTTTGACTGATCAAAAACTCGATCTCTTGATCAAGGTGAAGTCTAAGAATGTCCACCACATCTATGCTCTTTATACACTCTCAAGTTGAATTCAATCTCGAAGATTTGAAGAAAGCTTATCACAACCAGTTCATGACCAACACTCCAATAAAATTGAATGTCCTTAAATTTTCAGACAGGAAATTTGTGTTTACAAACATATTGGCTAATGTACACAAAATCAGTACGTTCTTCGAATCATTCTTATTTTTATATCTAGACAAACAACATAGCTAGGTGTTTGTGTTTAATTAACGCATTACATAATAATTAGGCTCATGATCTGAGATTGGAGCCCAGCTGCGATCTCTTGAATCTGCAATATTATTCGAGAATTGCGTGAATGGAAGTATCTTTTTCTGAGCACTTACGAGGGTGGAGTCACATTCTTGAAGAAGTATTTCATGGCGGTGACGCTGATTGTTCAGTGAATGAATGCTGAATAGTACTAAACAAATGGTGGAAATGGCTATGTAGAAGATGTATGGAGCCCAGAAGTTCTGAAGGCTCAAGCGACTGTTGTTTTTGGCAGTCTGAAAGTTTGAACAATCCGAGGAGGGAGCGAAGTACTCATCTTCCAATTTTCTGAGTGTGCCATCCTCCATTAATCTTAGAATGGCTGCAGAGACATCGTCAACAATAGGAGAACCTTTTTGGAAGACCTGCACTTAGAGCAAGAGGAAGATCTAATACTCAGTTTGCATATGTAGATAAACATAGATATTAATAATAAGAATGTGATTAGCTAGTGCTTATGGAATACTGACGAAGAAAGATGGTGTTTGAGGTACTAATTAGTGGTATTGCTTGGTGAGTTTTCCTAGTGTTTGAATTCTATGTTCTTTTCTATACGTGTCTGGTAATTAACTTGCACAAGAATTGAAGTTCAATTTTCAGGGAATTTGAAGAGTTGAAGGCAGGACTCACAAAGCCAAATCCTCCGAATTTATATGTTGGTCCTGTTACCGTAAGTTGATTGCAGTACTGATTGACAATAGCTTTTGCATAAGGGACTTCAAGAA
>JAOTQH010000060.1:1988992-2000117 GCA_025631255.1 Cornus kousa | reverse complement strand
ATAATACTCTTCCATAAGTTTCAAATTTGTCAAGAATCGACGACAAAGGAGTGGGATTTATGAGCTGTTTGTTATTGATATTTAATAAAAATCATAAATATGATTAAATTATTATTATTATTTTTGAATATTATTAATATATCATTATTATTCTATTTATTTCTATAATTACTATATTCTTAATTTTATATTTATGTTACAAGGAGGTTACAACTTTAATCTCTATAAAAAGGGTTATCATACGTTTTGTGAGACCGTTATCATCTACACGAAGGGAGGTCATATAACTTTAGAACAATGTTCGCATGCCTCTCATTACCCAAGTCGGTTTTTTCTAATTTACTTTATTATTATTATTATTATTTTTCTTATTTTTTATTATAGTTAATATTATATTGCTGAGTTATTTGTGTTGTTTAAATTCTAGGGTTAATTACAACGACACCCCTTGAGGTTTACCTTATTTATAGTGATAAACAAGTTGACCCATATTTTAACAATGACACCTCCTCAGGTTTAAGAAAATTAACAAAGACACCCCTAATAGTCACTACACATGGTGAATTGACATTGTTACCCTTGACCTATTTGAAATATGGAATTAATTTTTTTTAATCTTTAAAATTTATTTTTCTTGGACCAAACAAATAAGTCAAATTGTCATCACCTTCCTTCTTGCACCACTACCTCATCCGCGCCGCCACATTACCAGGTCCAGAGATCAAACAGAGACACAACGAACCCTTCATCTTGATTCTCTTTGGTAACATGAGACCCATATAGAGAGCCCAAATCAGCCGAAGCTGTTATTGAAGATCAATTGAACTAGCTGTAGTCTCAATTGTCGCCGGAAAGAAGCTTGATCGAACTGAGGATTGATTGGAGCTGAAGTCTCCATTGTTACCGGACTGAAGATCCATTTAATTTGATGAGAGCACAGAGCTATAATGACCTCAACTATGGGTTCCAAATAAACCCAATAACTTTAGCGATTGTCCACATACCTCGGTAAGAGCATTAGAACATATCTGGGTTCGGTGAAGACAAATCCAACTGGTGACAACCGCAACATAGATTTGAGAGTTGCTGCTAGATTGATATATATATATATAATTGTGAGAGACCAGAAAGCTCATCAACGTGTCGCCGGTGTGAGCCCAAAAACTTCAGCAATCTATTAACCGGTGAAAACAGTTCCGGCAAGACCTAACAGCTACCATTGAATCTATTGAAAGATTCAAAAAATAGTTAGAAAATGATGTGGCATACACAGTGTTGCGCTTGGAACTGATAATGGATCGGTACTCGTCGACGGTTAAGAGGTTATAGATGGTGATGGCAGCGGCAGGTGGTGAACTGGGCAACTGGGAATGCTATTGGTTGCGGCGATTTTACCAATTAATCATGTGGTAATGATATGAGAATTTTTTCCTAGATATTGTGGTGGTGGCTGTAATGAGTAGTGGTGGTAAGAGTTGAAGTAATCCAACGAGATAGTGGCCGTGGGTTGGGTGAGAGAGATGGTGGCCATGATTATGGTTGAAGACAAATAGTGGCGACACACAGAGGGAAAGAGAAGGGGTGGATGACTGGGCTTAAAAACCCTAATAAGTGTGGACAATGTTGTCATTTTACAAGTTGAGATATATTTTTTTTTATTAAAATGAATTATATGTTAAAGGGCAATATCGTATTTTCAAACCTTTTAAGGATTTGTTTGGTTGAAAATTTTAACAGGGGGTGTCATTGTTCAAAAAAATACTAACTTGTATATAGTTGTCATTATCACAAACCTCTGGGAATGTCATTGTAATTAACCCTAAATTCTAAGTTTATCGTTCTATCCATATTGAAATTAATATATTATTCAATATGATGAAAATATCGCGATTTTATTATTAATTGATGAACTCATTTTGTTACTACTCATTTATGAATAAATTTAAATGTGTTATATATTTTAACGTGTTGTGATTTACGTGTAAATTCTCCAATACTATTATGATGGTTTCATACTCATATCGTTGCTGACTTTATGATATTTAGTCATATTTTGAGACTCAATTGAGAGATGTGGATTGTGAACTATTGTGATGAAATACACACTCAAATCTGTTAGTTAGTTGTTCACTCTTGATAAGTGTAGTACAATTCTTTTAATTTTCATTATATCTAACTTAATTAGTTGGAGTCAAATTAAAAACAAAATTACTCTATATCTAAAAAGGAAATAACGGTTTAGTGTGTCAATCGTAACCGTAATCTAACCACGATAATACAAAAATAAATTGAAAAAATATGAGAGAAACTAATAAAAAAAGTACTATGATAGCGGTCTAGAATTTTATTTATTAATTTATTATTATTATTTTTATGTATGTGTGAACAAGAAACCAGTTAATCTATTTTTTAGTGGCTCACATTTGCAGTCTTCTTTCATATATTAATGGGGAGGTTCGTGAGAATTGACATACCCGAGGAAGCTCCATAAACTTTAACCGTGATTCGCCATCCTTACTATGGCGATAAGCAGATATTTTCCATTGCCTGCTTGTCCCTGAGTTGGTTAATATTTATTCCCTATAATTAACCTCTCCTCTCTTAAAAAGGTTCCACATCAGAGGCTGCGACATTATTGTTCCTTCACACAATATATATATATATATATACACACACACACAAAAGAAAGAGAGATATGTGGTGGTGTGTTTGGTGTTTGAGATCTCTAGAAATGGCTTCCACGGCTGTTGGGATGATGCGTGGTAATTCTTTTTCTTGGATTATTTTGAACGACTCAAAGAAAAACACGAATATGATGAGAAGCCATAATAATAGAGTTAAAGTCTCTTGTGTTCCTTCCTCTTCTTTTTATCTGCACACACACACATGCACACACGCATAAATTTCTTATCTTTTTTAAACTTGATATCATGTTAAAATTCTCTAATTATAGGTAACGGGCCAATATAATATCAGTCATTACTTGCATAAATCGGTTGGATGTGTCCGATTGTCCGCCTACAAATCATTATCCTTACTATATATATATATATATTTATGGTAAAGCAAACACACACCTTTTTGCTTACGCCGGGACTCAAACCCCTCCCCTCTTCTTCGAAGATGAGGAGGTTATACCATTAGGGCAAAGACCCTTTGGTCCTTACTATAAATAATTCAATCATCAAGAAATGTAGAAAATTAATAAGACTGGTTCCTTTCCAAAATCGAACCATAAGTTCATGAATAGCTTTAGATTTAAAAACATCACGACTATGCATTGCATAAATTATACGAGTTGTTGATGCAAGAATCTATACGCTTCGGAGCTCTTGGCGATTCCTGTAAGACAAGAGAAGTGATGACCGGCATGGTGCCGGCCGGGTACACTCCGATGGTCAAGTTAGTACTTGACGATTCAATATCAGATAAGGATTACATATGAAATTTATGGCATACCTTTTTAGGTTGACCGATCACTTCTTTTATAGAAGCATTAATGGTAGTAATTGTTGAAGCGAGATTCTCCCCGATCCAAAATGATATTGTTTCTTCTTATAGGAATGGTAACTGTCGTTACATATGGTAACCAGATATTTTTTTATGATTCCATACAGATTTTGGAGAAGATAAATCCCTTACCCTTATCTTCTTAAGTTTATCCATGCCCTTTGAGTCTCCATGTCACTTGAAATTCATATCTAGTCGAATATTCCGTATCACCAATTAAAAGGGTACTTTGATTCTTGAATATGAACTTGCATGAATACTAATTACTGAAAATCTTCAAACACTTGTAAATTGGGACGGTAATTTTGGCATACATTTACATCAATATGGATGTATACATATTATCTTCTGTATGACAAATGATTTTTTTTTTTTTTTCCCAATGATTGTATGATAAATCTTTGTTGTTCAAATGGTTAAGAATTTTAATTAAATAGGAGTCACATTTAAAAAAAAAAAAAAAAAAAAAAAAACCAAATAAACAAACATGAGTTATTTAGATGGACCAATTAACCATATTTTTATTAAACATGACTGACATAAAAATTATTTTGAATTCTATATACATTAACACAGATTAATTAACACAGAGAGTTATTCTATGAGTAGTTATGCTTGGGAAAAGAACCCTGTAATCACTTGTGAAACACACACACATATATATGTACATCTAGAGATATAAAACAAATTTAAAAAACTTAAATTTAAGAGATAATATGGTGTATAAAAGTAAAAATTGAAAAAATTAAAGGGAATTCATGTGATTGACCCGTCATGAGATTATAATTAGATAAAGCAAATTTAGAATAGCCAATTTAATAGAAGTTCTAGTATATATCAAAAAGTAATGTTATCAAGGGAGTCATCTCATTTCAAGACTCAAAGAGTATGAACTTTTTAATTATTAGTTACTCTCTCGGTTTCAAAATAAATATTTACTTTGAGAATTTTGACTCACAAAAACAGAGGGGATATTAGATTTAGATAGTTTGTATGAAAAGTAAAATGTCAAATATTTTTTCTTAATAAATCTCTCAATTTACCTTTTTTTTTTGAAAGGTATCTCTCAGTTTACTTGATTGAGAAAGTTTGTAGGTTATCATGACTAAAATTTAAAGGCTTAATTATAAGAACACATAGCTCCAAGGGAATTGTATTGAAACCAGCCACCTGGTTAAGGACTAATTCCTATTTGCATTATTATTAATACTTTTTGTTAAAAAATAACTCCTCTTAATTTGTAAAAATTTTAAAAATGTTCCCTCTCAATTGATAAAAATACCACACTTTACATTTTTGTTCCATTGTTTTTTTTTATTCAAAAGATAATAATTTCTTTTTCACTTTCTCTACCGCCTTTTATGATTCTCTTTCACACACTTTGATATTCCCATACAATTTTTAAAAATACCCACTATATAAATATTCTTGCGTTTTAGATCCAAAAGAAAGTAAAGTAAATCGGCTTTCTTGTTTCTTCCCGTCACACATCCATGGTAATCTAGAAAGTACTAACACGGTTAAAAGATCAAAAAATCTCAGTCAGACAAGCCACAAAAAATTAAATTATTAAATTATTATTTTATTTAAAAAAACTATCTTCGATTTTCTTTATTTTTCAACACAGCCCCCCTCAAAAAAATTTCAGGATCCATCACTGATTGAAACATATATTTGAGGACATACTCTTTCACAATGCTATGCTACTATAACTTGTTGATACACCAAGCTGGGATTTTTTTATCAAAAAAAAAAATTAAAGGAAAAAAAAACACACACACACACACACATAGAGGAAAGCCTAAGAGAAATATAATTGGCAATATGCATGAAATTTCTTGGCATTTGGTAGAATGTGCATTATTAGGTTACAGCAATTGGAAAGTCAAATATAAAACTTTAAAGTCTTCAAGATTCTTGTGTTGGGGTGATTTGAGTAGAGTTGACAAAGAATTGTGAGCGCGAAACACGTTCAAACTCCAACTTGGAGTAGTTTACAAATTGAGACTTGCTATGCAAATTAAGTCCACTACCCACACTAACACCCTAATTGCATCGCATCTTCCTCACCATTCCAGCTCCAATTATATATGAAATTATTAATTCCAGTGATTATTCCACGGTCTACAATATATATATAAAGTGACTCTTTCAACCACTTTGAACATTTGGCTGGAAGAATAACTTGGAGCCTACAAGGAAACTCTTCATTGATTCGCACTTTGAAGGTATTATGAGCAACAGTGAGAGTGCAAAACATTGATATTTGGGCCACGTCTCATATTTTGTGCTTCAATAAGTTTATTTAAATTATTTATTTATTAACAATGATTTGAATTATTGGCAAGAAATTGGCTTACCTAATTGTCATTATAAAGATTCAAACTCTCATCATTTCGAAATAAAAATCACTAAATTATGACCTTTGTAAGATTAAAATTCTTGTCTAGGTCTGTCAAAGTAATAAAAGTAGCCAAAAATAAAGAGTATTCCAAAATTCCATTAAAAAGTACTCCAAAATTCCAATTAAACAGAGCTTTTATACACATACTTTTTACACCATTTAGATCTTGGGTTCCACATAGAAAAAATATTTTGAAAAGAAATACAAAAACTAATTTCCTGTGTTTGTTATAGTTTGTTATTAAATTTGGGTGGATTGTATTCCACTTGATACCATCCTTCAAATGGACACAAAAACAGGCCGTGGAAAATTCGTGTTAACCTACTTTTAAAATTCGCTTGTTAGTATTAATGTTTTTAGACTTTCAACAACTCACTAAACTAGCAAATGCTTTATGAAATTTCATGTAAGCTATTACGATGTTATGTTCGATGGTATGAAATTGAAATTTTAAAATTAGAATTTGACAAAAATTAAATTAAAGTTTAAATATATATAATATGTATATATATATATATATTTCTTTTTTTTTTTCAATTTCAAAATACTATTTTCATGCAACTAACATAACATGAATGAATGTTCATGACAACATGATTGATTATAGCAATTAATTAGATGAAAACATTGTTGTTTTGGTTACTTAAACAATATGTGCGTCTAGTGCTTCAGTCTTCAGCAATATTATTCTGTTACATAACTGAATGAAGTAATCCAGTAATCCCCAATTACAAGTTTTATTGATCATTTTGAAATTTGCTTGGAAAGAGTCGAGCAATCCAATCACCTTTTAAAATAAAACAATTTTATTGTTTGACTTGTATGAACACTCATTCTTAGCTATCGACAAAGAGAATAACATATTAAATTGACTTTAATTAATTAATCAATTAATAGAATTGTTCTACAGGGATGATCTAGTGTTAAACAGTGACCCCACCAAATTTATGGTGGTGATGTCAGTTCCATTATATATATATATATATATACACACACACACACATACACACTTTCTACCTTGAAGATTTCCAATATGAAAATTTTAAAACTTGTGCACAAGCCTTTCTACCTGTTCGGGTGTCCTATCATCACTCTTGTGGACACCGGTATTAACAATTTATGATTTCAGGTATTACATACCAACAGAGATTTTGAAGACATATACTTAAAACATAGATCAATTTTATTTAACCATTTTAATTCTGGAAAATCTAAGAATGTTGGCAACAATACAAAAAGAAATTAAGATGAAGAAATAGTATTTCAAGTTTCTAACGTTAATAGCATCCTAAACAATCTCATAATTAACAATGTTTCATATGGTGCCAGGTCCATGAATATTTGTTTGACATGAGAATTATATGTTTTACAAGCAGGAACACGTGCATGCACTTGTAAGAAAGTCAATACATGGATTTTGTACTACTTCCATCCCACTTTAATTGTTGCCTTCGGGAATCATGACTCACATGTTTATGAGTCACGGTTTCGAAGACAGCAATTAAAGTGGGACAGAGGGAGTAATTAATATTTCACATGCAACATTAAAAATATTCTTCTACCAGAGATGTGTTCCAATTATGATTATCCCTCCAGTTCTTTGTATTTTTTTTTTTGGATGGTAATGTCATTTCACGTTGTTAGATGTTTTCAATTTAAAATTAAGATCTCCTCTTATGCACTGGACGGTTTAATGCATTGGGAGAGAGTCGAGAAAGTGGAATGATCGAGATGACCTCCACGCTCTCCTAATTTGTACTTGACCATTTCAAAAGAAGATCCGAATTCTTTTAATTTAATAGTTCGAACCACTTCAACCATACATCTTGTTCTTACAAAATATTAAATAAGATTGGATCCATTCTCTCCGCTGATCGAATGAGTGCTAGTCCATATATATATAATATGAGTTTGTGATTTAAAATTAATGGAAAGTTGAGAAATATTTGGAAATGATGAGGAGGGTACAGTTTTATGGAGTACAAGCTTACCCATAAATAATTAAAAAAAAAAATGCAGTTGATTTTTTACAACCAAGAAAAAAATAATAATAATACAAGTGGAGCAGTTAATAGTTTAAAGAGTAAATGCATGGGAAGTCAAGTGATCAGGAAACATCATTTCTGATCCAGTTCGTATGCTGCCAACTGCAATGATCGATCAGCAAAATTTCCTATTTCACTTGGAGTAGATGTTGTTGACAAATTATTTATTTATTATTAAGATTAATTGTCAAAGTTTTATTTTATTAACATGAGCTTTGCTACGTACTATTCGTCTCTTGCTCTAGATATCTAAAATGAAAAACCTTAACACCTAACATAATTATTACGTAATATAATTAGGTCCGACATAACACAACCAGACAAGTTTATTTATTAAAGGTTGAAGATTTGCATAGAGGAAGCTAGGCACGCATATAACCTTGCGGCATAGGAAGAGTAGAAAAATTATAGCATCATATTTGGCTGCAGAGTCTTATTGAGAAATTCAATGTAATTTTGTGGTGTTTAGGTTGCAACGTGTATTGATTTGGAGATAAAAATCGATTTGTTTGATCTTAAAAGGGCTTGCGAGAGAGAAGAAACTAAAACTCACTGGTCCACCCAGCTGTAGGAAAGCGAGTCTTTTTGGGAACATTTGATGAATGAATCCTCATTTCACATTGTTTGGTGTCAACTTTCAAACAGATTAATGCCTAGTTTGAAATGAATCTTGTCTCTTGTTTATTGCAGTTTTTGATCGATTTTTACATCTATGCAATACATTGAAAGATGCTAACGTATATAAAGAATACCATTTTCTATTTGACATGTTCTCCCATCTTTAATTAATTCTTCTTTCTTTTTTCTTTTTTTTTTCAGATAAATTTTAATTGATTTCTTCCTTGAATGTAATTCCTTAACTTCTAAGTTTTTTTAGAAATGCATTGTGACATATATATTCGTAAAAAAATAAAGTTGGCACATTTGGTGGAGCAAATTAAGTGAGATGTTGCCCCCAGGGTTTGGTCCAGCGGTAAGGAGAGGGCTTTGGTTCTAATATGTTCAGGATTCGACTCCCCAAGGCTCCATTATAGCCCCTGACTAATCTAGTGTTATAGCTGTGGGGCCAACTGCAGTATCTCCAGTTTGTTATCTTGGGGTGGGTTCAAAGGGCCCTGTTTAAGAGAGTTCTGGGTATAAAAAATTAAATTAAAAAAAATATAAAAAAATAAGTGAGATGTTGTTAATCTGTTAATAGATATGTTAGTTAGTGAAAGAAGGCCAAGTCTAATGCTTTTGCCATCAAACCTATTGTTTGTGAATAAGTTGACAAAGAGTTGCATGTGCTATCATCATTGAGAATGATGTTGAGGTCAAGACGTACGTAACCTCCCTCCCTATCTTCCATTATTTTTTTATTTAATGACTTGCAACACCAAACTGCTCTTTGCCATGCATACATTAATTACTACGTACCAAGAAGTCTGTTATCGTAAACTTTGCAAGGTATATGTATTATCCAACTTATAACCAATAGAACCAACAGCTTCATGATATTCCATCCTCCAACTAATATATATTACTCTATTGGTCTGCAATATGTGCTTTGCTTTAAATTCCTTCTTTAATTACTCTGCTTCTGGGAAGAAAAAGAAGAAGAAGAAAGAACATGATCGTACGTGTAATCATAATTCTCTGGACCAATTTTAATCATGATAAGATTATACACATGTAAATAGTAATAGTAATAGTACATTCTTGATCACTTGGTTGAATCCTGGAAAGGCTCTTACATCAAGCATAAAAATGTAAAACATGCATATATATATTATCAACATAGCTTATATCAGTCCCTTATTTACTGTTATCCCTTTTGCTGATGCCTTCAAACACAGACACTATGATATATGTATGTGTGTGTGTGTGGATATAGTTGCATGCTGAATTTTAAGAATCCCAAATGGGGCCAAAGGCAGCAATGCCTGCAGCCTTGCATGAATTGACAACATCTCTGCTCCCTTCAGGATTGCTGGTTACAATCACAACTTGAGCACCCCATCTTTTAGCAGCATCCACGCTCATTTGAGAGACGTTAGGCCTGCCAAGCACAGCAGTGTCATGAACAATCACTTTCTCCTTAGGGTGCCCACTCATCATCTCTTTGATTTCCTTCCCAAAGTTCTGTTCAATCCCTTTGGCCACCCAAAGCACGCAAACATCAGCCGAACATGGCTGCAACAGGAATGACAGGAACACGCATATTCCTGAACCAGTTGCCACCAGCAGAACCCTGTCATACATGTTGGTAAGATAAGGCAAGCCTGCGAAGTGCACCTGTCGAACCCATAGGTGGCTTGGTGGGTTGGAGACCAAGGACTTTGTGAAGTCACCAACTGCACCAGCCAGCATCATGTGCTCTTGCTTTCCATCAGAAATGATGCCAAAGGCATGCCATTCTGACAAGGGCGACGGACTAATCCTCCCCAGGATACCGGATTTCACTCCTCCTTCAAACTTGATAATGGAGGCGTGGCCAGAAGGCGCAGAGACCTTAACCGGGACACGTCTCACCGTCAGCCATGGGATGATAATTAGTACTGTAATGGCCACTGTTAACCAAAATTCCTGCTGTTTAATCAGCCTAGAACCAAGTTCATTGCTGTAGGATTTGGTGTGTGGATCATAAGAGATTGTGAGTATGATAAAGGCCCAAAGGAGTCCAAGAGATGTCCATCCAGCAAAACGATGAGTCCTTTCGAATATGTTATGATGGAGATGTCGGACAAGAGGGAATGCTGCCAAACAAGATAGGAAGAGAAGAGACAGAATGGCGGAGGCAACACCAATGATCTCAGGTGAAGTGTTGTCTCTGTCCATGAGAGTGAGGACTAAGGCATATATGAGCCACGCCACAGATGAGACACCACAGCCACTATGTATGCCACCAAGACACTGCAAGAGGGATGTGGTGGCTGTCTTGAGTCTTAGAGGCACCCATGACCAACCCAAGAGGTTCACCGCCAGCCAGAAGACAACTCGCAGGCAGGCCTCACTTCGGCAGAGTGTCAAAGCAAGAATGTTCCCAATAGAGAACAAAGCAGCTCTGTTCCTTGCATATGGGAAATGCCCAATTGCTGCAAGGACCAAGCCAGTGATGTTCAAAGCCAAGCAAACTACAAAGAGTCGCTTGTAGACAGTGAACAAGCCTTGATCAAGCAATATAACA
>JAOTQH010000060.1:1958321-1978942 GCA_025631255.1 Cornus kousa | reverse complement strand
ATATATATATATATATATATATATTACTAGTATTAGCCCACCCAAAAAAATATTAGCCCACCCCATTGACAATTTCTAGATCCGCCCTTGATTATCATGAATCATATGCCTGCACCTTCAAAGGATAACCACATCAAAATGTAAATTGATGCTCATACCCATAGTTCACAACCCAATGTAAGCCTGTCATTTGTAGAAATCACTGGAAGGACAAGGCTTTCTTTGGGGATATCTGAAACACGTGAAAACAAAAATATTGCAGCATCTAGAGACTGAAAGAATGTGCGTGCTCCTGCAAAGAAGAAATTTCCAATGCTGCAAAAGTGATGAGAGTTAGTAAAATATCATTAAATCTCAACTTGTTAATGACAAATACTTCTATCAAGTAGTAGCAGCAACAGTGGTGGTATATGCAGAAGCCCAACAAAAGCAATTAAGAAGTCCATGTCAACTAAGCTAGTAAATAAAAAACAAATGAGGCACCAAAAGAAAGTAACTATAAGTGATGTAAAATAAAAAACCAACGTTGATTTTACATGAACTCAACTCAGAAAAGCCTCTTTCCGGCTATTCATATAGCCGAACCCAAATAGTTAGGAAAAGACTTTGTTGAATTGAGTTTTTTTTTCCTTAGTTGGTACTCACACACACATGCCTCCACTGAGGCTTGAACCCCTGACCTCCCTTTGGAAAGTAGGGGCCTGGTACCGCTAGGCCACTGGCCTGTTGGTTGTTGAATTGAGTTGAGTCCATGTAAAATAAATGTTAGAGACTGTGCAGCAGCAGCAGTAGTAACATTATAATGTCTCACTCACCAACAAGCGTATCCTGCTGTTAATCAGCCTCAATCAGTTTTCACTATCTAGATGAGATAAATGTTGCATATACTCATATAATAACATTAGAAAATAAAAAACCAAATAGCCTCTTATTGTACTATTCATCATAGAGAATAAAAAATATAAAAATTATAGACCATAGAAATAGAAGAGAATTATGCATGAATTCTTTAACTTTCTCACTTACTGGAAAAGTTTTGCAATTTCTCTTATGAAAACATTTTCAATGTATTTCTCCTTGCCAAAGGTAATATCCATTGCTTCTGAAAATCATTTTTAAGAAAATACCGTGCCTCCTAATACAGAGATCAATCACCCATAAAAAAGAATCACAACTTAGTTCTCAAATTCCACAATTTTTCTGGAAAAAAAAAAATCCAATATAATTCAAGTTGCCAAAATTAATGTCCATTGTTTATCAAAATCATTTTAAGGAAATACCATGCCTCCTAATAGAGAGAGCAATCACAATTATGGGTAAAACTATGTTGTGCAAAAAAATTTCTAACCCCATGTATATGGACAACCTTAGTAGTGAATTTAAAATATATATATATTGCAAGTTACACAAATCCTTTAGTCCAATTGGGGACGGGAACCCTTATCCATTTGGAAGGAGGAGATACCACTTGGACTAGACTCTTGGTGGTTTGATAATTATATTTACACCTTCAAACTCCATAAAGAATTTCATTCGAAAACTAAATTTATCCCTTTAAAGTCCATAAAGAATATCATTTTGTGACTTCCTTGTCTGGATTTAGAAAGTACAAATCTGGCGGAAAGGAAAGAAGTAAGCCCAATTTTTTTTACAAAAGTCACTACTACATATTAATCTCCATTTGTGTGTGTATATATAATATATAGTATCTCTTATCCATATGAATATGTGTGTGTGAGAGAGAGAGAGATGGCACTTGGTAGGCTAATTTTCGGCTGCTGATGTGTTCTTCTCTTTGTTCTTTATTCTTCTCTTATTCATTTGTAGGTTGTATTTTCTCATTTCTTAGGTTATATCAAGAATATCTACTAAGACGTATTCCAAATAAATTTATATTACAACTCATATGTAATTTTTAAAAATTTAAATTATATAGTACTAGTTACCCACCCCCAAGTAAAATGTCTAGATCTGATGAGATTATACAAGATAAAGGATCATAACATTCCTCGATTCTATAATCTAAAACATATCATGATCATAATGATTCCTTTTTACTCAACTTTCCATCAGCTGTATTTTAAAAGTTAATGATGACCATTTATTCAAGCTGATATCTTCTGATCAGTCATAATTTTCTCAATATCTCGAGGTGGAAATGATGCAATCCAAGTTTCTCTCTTCTTCATTCTCCAATTTCTAAGGGGGAAGAAACACATTACAGAAATTTGGGTAACTTTCAGGTGAAAATTATATTAAGTCTACTTATTATATATTGACTTCCTTAAATCAAAATGTTTGGGTCCTTTTAGTAGAGAAATTTAAAGGATAAAAAAGAATAGTGTGCACTGAAAAAAACCAAGCCCATATCTTGGGGATATCAAAGTAGAATACTCCAACACTTCAAGATTCCAAATTTGGTTTATACCCACAAAAGGCAGAACTATTTCCTTCCGAGTACTTAAATTCTACTCCCTTTTAACCTCCACAACTGCCAAACTTCATGACTACAGATATTCACAAAGCAACATCAAGAATTGAACACTTTGATTCCCACATAATTAAATTAAGTTAATCAAGCTCCTCAAAACAACTAATAGATCTTTTTTTTCAAATTTTCAATTACTATTGTATTAGTTATTGAGGGTGGGCCTTGGCACAATGGTATGGTTGCGCTATTGAGTCGTGGAGGTCACGCATTCAAAACAGGATACAGCATCTACGCTTAAGGGGGTTGGCAGCTTACATCCGACTCTGCCCAGACCCCACAACGGCGGGAGCCTCGCACTGGGCTAACCCATATCTTGTCACTTATTGTTCCTAATTTTCTTGGATGATACAATAATGTAGGATGATACAATAATGTAGGATAATAAAACAATTTAAAGTTTACCCAGACAAAAACGAGAATACAAATAAGAAAGATACAACAATCTAATAGGTCACTGTTTCAACACTAAAATCTTCAACTCCAGAACCCCAACTACTTGAAATTGCAAACAGGAATCAAGTTCCTCCAATATAGTTCAAGAACTCATCATCATTCCTTAAAAATGCCTAAAATATATAAATAAATAAATAAAATAAGATGCATTACTTAAGATGCATGAAGTAGAAATCTCGACAATCTAACTACAAGAAGTAATGAAATACCTCCCATTGCTGAAACAAAATGATTCACTGGACCGCCGGAGGATCTAAATAAGAAAAGGTTGTTAATTTTCCATGCTAAGCATTGATTCAGCAAGTTCAAAGAGCTATTTTAAGATGGAAAGGAATAACATTTGACAATTATGAATTAAAAAGGGTTGGGGAAAATGACTCAAGGAAGTCATGTGCGTAAAATCTAAAAGGAGATGCTAACAATCTCACCACAATAATAACCAAAATTGCAATAAGATATAAAAGGACATTGAACAATATAGCATGTCAGAAGAACTGATAACTTGTTGCCATATATAACCAATTCAACCTTAATCACAAGCACAGACACTGAACAAGTATAATCTCTAGAAAATAGTACATCAATAGAAATTCTTTTACAAAGAATCAAACCCCGCAATAGGGGAGGATATGCATGTCTTTCTAGACAACACTTTCACCTGAAGAATCTTTGTTTGATTTTCCAAGTTCTCACCTATTGAGTCAGCATTGAGCTTTTACAAAGTATTATGCATTTGACTCAACAAGTGAGATCTTGGAAAATCAAACAAAGATTCTTCAGGTGAAAGTGTTGTCTAGAAAGACAAGCATATCCTCCCCTCAAAGTTTCTATCTTTCATCATTAAAAGATGAAAGTCTCATGCACAGTTTAAGCAGTGGACTCTTATCAATTGTTACCTTTCCAACAAGTATTTCAAGTAGCCTCACAGGCTATATTACATGGACTCACAAAATCACATGAAATCGGACATGCGACACTGGAAAAAGTGTATGTGATATGTGTCTGACACATTTAATTGGACATTATACCCAAAAAAAATTGATTTAGATTATTGCTTCAAATGAGTCAAATCCCTATCTCAATAATACGTTCCAAAAAAAGTTAATTTTTACTCTAGAAGATAAAATTAAAATATTAAATCAGATAATTATTTAGAGTGTCGTCTTCTTGAGCAATCTGAGAACTTCCAGCTGCAAGCTCAACTGGTTGATTCTCTTCTTGTTCAGCAAGGTCTGGGTTAGACCTCTTATCCTTATCCTTTTGTAACACTTAATCACACTGAGCGTCAGAGCCTCTTTTGTGCACCCTATGTTTCGCTACCTGACTCTTCTGAATCTCGGCCCGACCTAACTGCTTCAGAAACTATGCCTTCAATCCCGACTCGGTATTTGCTCATTCTATGTAGAGATTTAATACATCTGACAATCGGACACACATCCACATCCAAGTCCAGTTAACATAACGGGTTCTACCTGAATTATAATTGGCGTGTGATACTGGGTGTGCCATGTATTCGGAAGAGAATATTCCCACTTGAAGGGTGGGGACACTCCTCGTGTCAAAAAAATGAAGAACAACAAGTAAGAAGCAAACCTCATTCTGAAAATAAGCCAAAAAAGCACGAATAGTTTCCCTGTAGGCTTTTGAGACACCCTTCCATAAGGAATGCCCTCCTTCAACGATGTCATACCTGTCAAATTCTCAACTTAGAATACCAGTACAAGCCAATCCAGTAATAACTAACAAGTAAAACGAGAGCCATTGAGAAGATGATGCATGCAAGTACATATAAGTCAAAGTAAGGGGGAAATAGAGAAAAAAATTAATCTAGAAGGAGCATGTTACAAGCTTGAAGGTGCAAGCTTTTAATATCTGATTGAAAGGGAAGGACCCAATCAGATGGTACGGATCTTATATAACAACAATAGACCTAGAGGAATGAAATGAATATATCTCCCTCTTTACAAGTTCTCTTTTAGTTTAATATCTTAACATGCTATTAGTTTAAATACCATCCAATAGAATTGTGTAATGGATGAGACAGTGCAACATAATTTCACAATTGAGATATCCAATTGCAAACTGGTCGAGGAATCTAGTGTTACATATTATATTGTTTCTATAACCCATAAAATCCAAAACATAGGACCAATAGTGAACTTGGTTGGCAGTAGCCAAGGACCTATCTAAACAATATGACTCTGGGACCATAACTAGTATATGTATAAGAACTGGCTATTGCTTACCCTACTTTTTATAGTCCTAAAATATTTGGCAAATAAAGGAAATTACACAAAAATCATTGTAGAAACATCTAATATGCTTGCAAAAATGGAATAATCATAAGGTTTCAAATTTTCTGATTACTTTAGAAAGGAAAAAGGCAGAGAGAAATGGTGATGCTTAGTTTAATTTTCATGTTTATGAAAAGTAAAATCATATAGGAAAAAGACAAGGGAGGAGGCCAAGGTATTCACTTGATAGAACCAAATGTCACAGATGGGAATATTCACATTCCATCTGCCACTTAGAGAGAATATGTTCATTGCAATAAAACTAGCCATGATAAGTAACCAATTGCAATACTGGAAATACCCTTAAGCACAACATCCAAGTAAACATAGAAACAATCGATACCCATTAAATCCATCTAGAACAATATATCGAAGTACATATTTAATTTCGCCAAACAATCATAAAGTCTATTAAACTAGGAAGAAAATATTATTATTTAGCATTTCATCATATTACCATTCTGACTTGGCTTGCTGTGCATCAAGAGGTAAACGATGACCAAGCAATTTTTTCACCGCCACAGCCTCAAAAGTACTTTGGTCAGCCAATCGTAAACATCTTGACCGTATGTCTCCAATAGCTGGACCACCTATACCAAACCCATCCAGTTATCTACTTATCTTCCACTCATCTTATTAAAACTGATTCTTAAATGTACACATATGAAAAAGAGAAAGAGCTCAACATGCCAACAAATATCAAGTACCAAAATCTTAGTTATTAAACGTGACCCTAATAAAATGTTTTGATTAGTCTTCATAAAAAATTGTGAATCCATATTTTGTTACCAAACATATGTATGAATAGATATTTAGAATACATCTCTAATCTCTATTAACTTAATACAAAGAAGCTAAAGAAGAATCGACCCTTAATATAAATAGTGAGTATTGAGAATGCAAAATGCATTTGCATCAGGATGCTGCAATCCCGTAGTAACTCTGAACTGTATCCTTTTATTGCTCATCCCTTATTCCTTACCTTGCTATAAACAGTTACCATTATATTAGTCAGGACCAGGGGAATCATAAAGAGAGAATAAAGAAAAGATGAGGCCATTTACTTATGAAACTTACCAAGCACTCGAACAATCTCAGCCGTACTTCCTCCATTGTCAGAAACTGGGAGAACATGCGCAACGCAAGATGTTAACTTTTTTAACTCTTCAACAACACCATTAAAGGCAGTTCCACCTGCAGTATTACTTTTTGGATAAATCTCAAATCACCATAGTCCTTTGCACAAACAAGCAACAGAAAGCAAATAAATCTGAATTTCTTACACATATACTAAAATAAAACCCAATGTTTGAAGATCCCAGCTAATTCCTTTAAACAGACGAACTCTTAGTTACAATTACGCTTCAGCTTCGGAATGGAAATAAAATATATATATAATAAATAAATAAAAACAAAGTGGAAATCATCAACATGAGAGTAGCCATATCTGCCATCAGGAGAATTGATGCTTATAACAGGAAATGGCATATGATCGTTACATATATAAATATATAAGATGTTAATGACATAATAAGAGCCTATTTGTTGGAGATAAGAATGTGATCATTCAATCGTAGGATAGTTGGGTACCCCGGGGGTAGCGGTTATTAAATACCCCGGCCGATCACGACAATCCATTCCCTATTAGCTAAATCACGTGTTTCCTCATCATTCTTGAAATACTACTGACTATTACCACAACTTTTACCACCCAGCAACTTCCATCACCCAAACCCTATTAGAAAATTTCCTGAACTTTTGAATCAAGTGTCCATGCCTTGGACACTCCATGTGCTTACAGTGGCCAATCTAAACAAACCAATAGCCATCTAAGAGTCCCCTTGCACTAAATAATAGGAGAACCTGGCTGTTTCCCTTTAACCTTCCAAGAAAACTGGAGTCTGCCTCTTTGACTTAACCATGTCCAACTATCCTAGAGAAAACATAGAGATATATGCCTCGTGCTCCCTAAACATGCTTTGAATGCCAAGTTAAATCTATTTTTTGATGCTACTGCCATAAAAGATGAACTTGATTCTCCCTATGGAAGGTGGCGGGGACCTAACATGTCGGCAACTTGATTGTTTCATTAACTTTTAAATCCTCCTCTTTTAGGGAGGATTTAAAAGTAACGGCTACCCGGAGGTATGTATAACTGCTATTATCAAGGTAAATTAGGTGTTCTGATTGGCCGGAGATATGTATAACTGCTACCCGGGGTAATGTATATTTTTCTCTCAGACAGATGGTATCCAAAATAAACTAGGATGAAGTGACAACATTGTTGTGTAATGGAGCAGCACCAACTCTTTCTAAATGTATAATAGTGGCTTAGATCACGCAGTAACGCCCCAATATTACCCAACTCAGAAATCCACGATAGTCTTAAATGAGTAACTTGTCACATAACCTTCTAAGAATCTGTAGAACATACTCATTCCAACATATTTATGTAGATGAATGTGTTTGTTTTTAAACTCGTGACAAATGAGATTATACAAACAAACTTGATAGTAAAATGTGAACAGTATACTTTGACGAAGAGAGTTGTTAATAACATACACATATTGAAAGCCCTAACACACCATTATATTCATAGATTGCAAGCAAAAGACAATCACTATTGGCTTGAATATGAGGGAATCAAAAGGCCAAGTAAACTTAAACTGGCCTTCAAAATTTTCATATATTTTGTTGAAAACCCAATCTAAAATTTTCTGAGCAACAAAACGTAACGAGTATGAAAGAAAGAAACAGACCTGAGAAGACGAGCAAAGAAGGCTGGTTAGGGCTAAGGTTAGGGTTTGAGGAGCAATGGCAGTGGTGAAGTGTGGAGCGAGCTGCTGCTGCTGCTGCTGCTGCCATGGGTAGAAATCTGGAAGGAGAGGGAGGAGGAGGAGGAGCGAAGAATGGAATTGGGAAGATCTGTAAGGCCTTGTATAACGGGGGACCCAAGCAAATGTCCGCCATATTCCCGCGAATTTAATATATTGTATCGACTTTCTGCCCACACATCACCCCTGATAAAAACTCGGACCCAAGAAGAGAGACAACTGTCGCTTTCTCATTTGCATAACTTTTCTTTTTTATTTTTATTTTTTAAAAAACACCGATTTCATTTATTTGCCTAAGCAATGGAATTTAACTTCTTTTCTAAAGGTTAATAACCAACATGAGTCACATATTTTTATTTTTTATTTTTGTTTTCCTCTCTCTCAAAACTATTTTTTCAATCAGGATATATAATGCAATAATTTGAAAAAAAATATTGAGTACTCCAAAATAGGGACCATCAATAAACATTATTTCTCTTGATAATAATAAATAACTATTTACCATCAATAAACATTATTTCTGCTCTTTCTCTAAGTTCAATTTTGAAGCCTTGTTTTAACAAATTGCTTTGTGAATATGTGTATTCACATACATATACATCCTCCTGCTGCAACATCTTCATATGCAATACTAGACACTTAAAATCATCCAACTCCGGCACAGACTTTCAAACTTCTTGTGTATGTTCCCAATCCAGGCTGCATCTTTTACTTTCAAATCCACATGGAGTGCAAGTTATGTGACTCAAAGAGTACCTGAAACCTGCACTCAGTTCACATTTTAAAGTAGACTAAGTAGGCAACACTTGCATGAAATGAATTGGCAAGATGCTAGATCGTTGAATTATATAAAAATAAGTGATCGAAAAATCTAAATTACTTCAAAGTAAATGCACCATCAATTAGCAAAATGCTTAAGTATAAGTGTTTTGTTACTCCAGTGATTAGGTTGCTCCTCGTGATTTGAAGTCTGTATTCGAACCTTACACTCCCCCTTCTCTCTAGCAGCTCACCCCTAACATTATTGTCAAAAAAAAAAAAAAAAAAAAAAAAAAAAAAAAAAAAAAAAAAAAAAATAAATGCTTAAGTATTGCCTCAATTACCATTAGTAAACCTAACACAAAAGAAAATTATTTTTGGGATGGTGAAGTTCACCAGCGCCAATTTTATTTACTAATGCCAAATGCCGTTAACTGATGCACAATCTGAGGGCAAAATTATACTGGAATGTTATAACTCAGTCAAGATATTGTACGTTTTGCATACTTTTTGTGCTCATGATTTTTCAAAATACTTGTACACAGTTAAGAGGTGTCTACATATGCCTTTTGGGATCCAGTGTCCTAGTTGGCTTGACCTCATGAATTTGTGCATACTCCCCCATTTTTTCAATGGATGTGGAAAGCGACAACCACCCCTTTTTGAACCTAGTGTCATCGCTCACTTGATCACACCCTCAAGGCCAATAACGACATTGAGTCCCAAAAGAGAGTGATTGCGACGTCCAATATCGTCTTTGAGAGAGGTAATAATGTGTAAAATTAACAATATCTATACAACGAGATTGATCGTGACGATGATAGTTGTGTAAACTTGAACTTTTCATAAAATAAAACATTAATTTTAATAAGTTTATATTAAATTTATAGTTTAAAAAACTAAGGGTTGAATTTAGTTTCACCGATTATTTAAACAAGAATTACCTAGGTTATGTTACAATGTTTTTTTAAAAAAGAAAAAAGAAAAAAAAAAAAGGTACTAAGGTATTTCAACTTTAACTGCTTAAAAGAAAACCACAGATATACTATTTTAGCATCTTTAATACTCAATGTAGAGAATTGTAGATCCATAGTCTTCAACACTTAATGTAGAGAATTGTGGAGTTTATGGAATAGAGCGGAATAGAGTGATGAAAAATTCTAGAAAGTTTGTAGGATATTTTAGAAATAACTAAAGTTTTGTAGTGTGTTTATTATTTATTAATATTTTAAAGGAAAATTCTAGATAGTGAAAATTAGCTATTGATTGTAATCCATGCTAGCATTCCTATTAAACAGGAGAATGTATAAAAGGTAAGATTCTTATCTATAGTGAACAAGTTGGGATATTGAGGGTCTGAATGCTAAAATGAGAGTCTGACTAGTGTTCTACAATAGCAAAGGGATTTAGAAAATTAGTAAATAATGGTAAGGTGTTCTAAAACTTGTGTTCTAAAACTAACGATTTTGTATCATGTTTTTTTTTACGAGTTTCAATGGTTATTACAATCTGTTTGATAATCCATCAAAGATTACCCTAGTCACATCTTTAATTGTACTATTTTAAAATAAAAAATGTTTAAATAATACTAAAAATAACAACAAATATTTGTGTCCTCTTTATTTGCTGTTAAAAATTATAATTATTGAAAAGATAATCAAGGGATTTTTTTTTTTTTTCACTAATAGGTTTGAAAAAAAAAAAAAAAAAAATTCAGGATTAATTTATCCTTGGTATAACTCTTTCCATTAATTTTTTCGAATTCAAATATATATATTAATATACTTGCAACCAAATAATTAACTCTTTGATCAATAGGCGTGCTTTGTGTCCCACTTGGTGGAAAACTCCACGAGTTTGTGTGAGAGTCTTGCTTCCAACCGCCTACCCTCTCCTTCCCCTTCCTCTCTAACATCTAATCTAACCAATTGCCAGATAAATAAAAAATGACCCTGTGAACAATGAACAAATCTTCTGCACTGTCTCGTAAGAACTGGCCACTTGTACTGCTATACACGTTAGGCTTTGATGGAATACCAAGAAATTAACAGTGGAGCAAAATGGATCTGCATTGCTTCCTTACCTCAAAAAGAAAAAACACAAATTGCCAATTTTCCATCGAATTTTTCTCTGATTCACTGGACTTTTCAACTTCCCCTCTTTTCCTTCATGAAATGATAAATTTGTCTCCGCATTCTTTGTACAATAAAAGTTCCTAATTTTTATCGTTCACCATTTAGAGTGAATACTATTTTTACCATCTTATAATTTAATTTTAATTTTTTAATTTCTTTTATATCATCCCTAGTTGCGTTCTGCAATTCCGGCTGGACATCTATTCCGTCACCACCACAATCCCCAACCCCAAGACCACCAGCACTGAGTATTCCGGCAAATGAACCACCACCAACTCCACACCGAAAACCACCATCACCCGTATTCGGGCAAACATTACCATCTCCACCCCACAATCACCACCAACAATGTATTAGTGAGCGAATCACCACCGCCAATCCGCCATCACCACAACCTGTGGCCACCACCACCATCTCCAAGCCCACAACCACCACCACCACCACCACCAAAACCCCATCTTCGATGGTGAATAAAGCACCGCTGACATATATATTTTATAGAAATTTTATTACAAATGGCCTTTCTCCTCTTGGATTTTTCTGACGAAAAATAATAAAAAGAAGAAGAATACATTTCATTTATTTTCTGTTTCCTTTTCTTTTTAAATTTATTTTAGAGAGAGAGAACATGATTCATCCAACTTTAATGAATTTCTATCACAATAGAATGCATGTTCATGGTGTGGCAAAATTCATATATCCATTCACTTCAAGTACATGCATCAATAAACATGATGCATCAACCATGCACTGAAGTCTTTGATGCCACTCAAACATTTGGTTGGGTAGCATCGGCCCTTGATTTTCAAACTACACAAGTTCTAAAAGCTAGCATAGAGAAGAAAGACAAATTTTAAAAAAATGAAAGACAAATAAATTCTTCAAAGTTCTAGTCATTTACAATATATAAATATGTTCAATTCTATAATGAAATTTAAAAATAAAACTTGCTGAAAACAACATTTCTCATTCGACTCATTCCGTACCATTGTGCAAAGACCAACAATTCATTCCTCAGCGAGACTGTTGTTTTCACCACGTAACCAAGTTTTTGCAAGGCTCATAAAACTGCTTTTCAAATATCAAAAATAAAATCCAGCTTGGCAATATCCAAAAAAGAAAAAAGAAAAAAACTCCACAATTTCAATAAGTTAACTTTGTTTGTGTGGCTATATCATAAAGTCAATTATTAAAAAAGCTTGATCTTCACTATACAACCATATCCAATTCCGGTAACAACTTAGATATACACAAATGGCATTCTATATTCGGCTGAAACCAAATGGACATGGGCAAGGAAGAGAGGGCATGAAAAGATAGAAAAATACCATGTGCCACACATTACTGCAACTTATCTCTACCCTTACTTTAATTTTTCATTGGACATACACTTAATATCATCAATCAACAAGTCTAAATACTGGGCAAATAGCCTTTTTCACACTAAATTTAAGCAAAAAGTAGCGCCATATCATAATAACCAATGCCTGTTACAAGTGAAGTGTCCAAGGAGTTCCAAACAAATTTGTGGAATTATTTAATTTGTGCATCGAAACCAAATTATGATTCTGCATTATGGAAGCATTAAAACATGTCTCTTAGAAAAAAAATTAATGCCCGACACCAGTAAGTCTACTCCCTGTGCCACTTAATGCGAAGCACAAAGGATATATGGGCAACAAACCCTAGACCATATTAGATGGAGAAGACAAATACCTCTCTCCGAATATAGAACTGTGACACCAATGGCTGGAAGAATGTCAGACCTAACTACTGTCGTAACACCAATAAGTTTTGAAGTGTCATCCATACCAATAATCCAACAGGTGGTCTATTGCAGCCAAATATATACACAATAATTGATAATTCATGCACACAAAGTAGAACTAGAAGACATTACCAAATGACAAATTCTTTTGTGTGCAGAGAAACAGGGGAAAGAGAATAAAACTTCACATATAACAAGTAAAAGATCAAATAATATTTAACTTTCAGATTCTTCTTTCCCTCACATCTCCTAAACAATCAAAGGAACCAACATAGAAGTCCTACAAAGATGTATGCAAGGAACTCCATGAAATGACTCTCTGAAAGAGCTAAACGATGCCCTCATATCTTGAAAGTTAAGAATACCAGTCAATTAGAGAAATGTCATATTAATTACACACACACACACATATATATATGCGTATGCATGTGCTGACACTTTAAAGGTACGGGTGGTATAACAGACATATTTTAACAGAGGAAAGGCAGCATTACAACTGAGAGAGGAGAGAGAGAGAGGTGTAATGCTTTATTTTTTAAAAGGGAAATTTTTGTAAGAAAGCGTTGTAGCTGCAAATGAACAAACACCTGGAATATACATTAGCACAGAGAGACACGTATACATCACAAAACTGTCTTGGATACGATAATTGCAAAAACAGTCGGCAGAAGATGGAATCTGCTTTCTTAAAAATCAAAACATGACCATACTTCAAGAGAACTTATGCATGTAGCATCATGGCAATTGAAAAGACACAATCACGTAGACATAGGCAAAACAAGTAATTGCTAAATACAAGTAATTATATTAATTGACAAAGTAGAAGGTAAGGCATTTAGCAATCCAATTTATCAAGATAGGACCATCCTTTTAAGAGCAGAATATCGACTCTAGACCAAATCTAGCGAATTTAACTAACAGCTGTCACAAAAACCACAACTGAGAGGGGCAAGTTACAGTGAAGCAGCAACAAATGTACAGTAGCCCATTTTATCAACCAAAGATTCATTGACTGCAATCAAGAAATCACCACAACCATTAAAGCATTTGCGCTGAAGAAGCTCTCATGCACCTGAACCAAATATCCATTCATAACTCAATCCATTATTCAACAACTAGACAAATAAAACAAGTACATGTATATGCAGTCAGACACTAAAATAGTAACCCAAATGTGACGCTATCATTCCAACAAATCTTTTATAACGTGTTCATGCTAAGAAAAACTTAAACGGTAACCCAACTTTTATACAAGTACATTATTGAAGCTGTCATTATGACAAATCTATAATAAAATTCTTCCTGGAAAAACAAGTGCCTGTATTTGATAATCTCAGATAACCATGAAGACAACTACCAGCTATGAATAATAAGATGAAAATCAAGAAGCATTAATAAAGAACGAGTTAATCCAAATATGCAGAAAATATTTATAATCTAATTGCAAAATAGGCAATCATAACCAAATAAATGATGAGAATATAATCGAGAGGAAAAATGGCATGTCACCCCCCACAATGGAATCATAGGTAGAAAGAGAAAAACAATGTCTGAGCTCCCAAAACACCAAAAATATGATTGCATGAAATAGTATTAGGATTTACGTATATGAAAGACGAAGTGTAGGTGGTATAACAATACTCATTCTTTTCCCCCAAACTTATCATGTGCATAAAGTTTACATTGTAACATAAAAACACTCCTTATTGGCAACAACAAAATGTATATAGAAGTTTAACAAGAAGATTCTCTTTAATTACTTATTTGCCTTATCAAGAAAAAGATACTTTTTATTTGGAATATCTATGTGCATAGAATCATTGTTCAGATGGAAAATGATCATCTACGATTCTATGTAGTCTAGCAGCTTTTCCTACAATAATAAAAATCCTACATGTTATGACAAACTCACCATATACATATTTACTTAAGCTTGTCCTAACCATTTGAGGTCGACTACATGAATCCAATTCCGCCACACTACTCTTTCAGAAACCATAACTTCAGTAAGTTTCACGCTTTCATATATTTCATTAATATCTCAGCCCAAAATATTTTGGTCCTCTTCTTGGCACAGCATACACAGTTTAAAAAAAAAAAAAAAAGTCTCAAAATGTTTCATCCATCTCCAAAGCAGATTTCCAAAACAGCATTAGAAGAATGAAGTGCTTAATTGAAGGCAAAGATTCTAATATCGCTACTTATAAAAATAAAATAAAATAAATAAATAATAAAAAATAAAAGATTCCAATATTGCAAACAGACATACTTCTTCCAAGCCATATAATTATCATTGAATGCAAAAATTAACTACATCCAGAACCCAGTTAGAGCAGCTCCAATTCTCGATCCTTTTCAGGTCAATCCCTCTACAAGGATTCATCTCCTCCAAGCCAACTAAAGAATGAGGACTTTTAATGAAATATAGGTTTTCAGTACCCATCTTTACAAGAAGTGCACTAATATAAGGTCTATGGAATCATTAGTTTCTAAATCAACGTAAGAGAAGTTTACCTACTCGGCTACTTCTCATTTATGACAAAGACTGGGCCGTGAAATTTACTTATCAAAGAAGAAAAAAACAAAATAAAGACTGGGCCATGTCATCCCCCAGCTCTATAATGAACTTTCCATGAAAATGTATGAACATTCCAAGTCACTTAAATAAGTCATACTTCGATTATAAAGTAACTAATCTGGAACCAAGCCTACACATCATTTCTAAAATAATCTCTTTTAATTACAATATGTTTTATAAACTCCTAAATCTGGACAAAATCTCCCTGTGCTTTAGAGAAGAGATCCCCAATGCCACTCAGGTCACCTTCTACGAATTCAACATCAAGGGGATTGTTTCTCTTTTTTTCCCCTATCATCTGTTTTGTTCCAGAAAAGAAAGAATAGAAAGTCAATTATACAAATTTCAAGAAATTGGATGTCTATATATTCATATATGTGTAAATATATATATGTTTTCTTGATTTTCTTGGCTGTCAAATAATTTAGATTTTAAGAGGTATTAAAAACATGTGTTTTCATGTGTTTATTGAAAGCAATTGTGTTGGTGAAATAAAAATACAGGACTGATTAGTCTGTTTTGGGTATTTTGTTGTTTCCTTAATCATCTAGGTTTTGTATATTATTTGTCTTTTAAATAGCTTTTTGCCTTTGTTCTTTTATTTCTATATATAAATCTTTCTTTAAAATCTATTCCTACAACAATAATGATCCAAGTTATTAATATACAATAGAATCCAAAACCTAACAACAACAACCAAGCCTTATCCCAATTACTTGGGGTCGGCTACATGAATCCATGTTTCCATCCACATGCATATCATATTTTTCTTTACTAACTCTACCCACGTTAACTTTGGTCTTCCTCTTCCCTTAGCATTGCCCTCAATGTGGACTGTCGCTTTTCCTAACCGACGCACTTAAATGTCTTTTTGGACATGTCCAAACCATCTTAACCTATTTTCTATCATTTTATCTCCAGTTGGTGACACTCCAACCATCTCCCAAATGTGCTTATTTCTAATTCTATCCTTTCTAGTCTTACCGCACATCCATCTCAACATTTGTATTTCTGTAGAACTCTTTATGCAAATGCTGTTTCTTACCTGCCCAACATTTGGTACCATAGAGTATGGCTAGTTGGTCTAATAGTTGTTCTATAGAACTCCCCTTTCAATCGTAAGGGGATATGCCTATCACACAATATACTCTACGCACTCCTCCATTTAACCCATCCTGCCTTTATTCTATGATTAACGTCATCTCCAAATTTTCCCTCATTATGAATAACTAAGCCTAAATAAGAAATTGTTCACTTTTTGTACCTCTCTATTCTCAATCCTCAATTATATCCTCATTTGTGTTTCTAAATTTACTAAAGTTATACTCCATATATTCAGTTTTGTTTCGACTTACCGTAAACCCTTTTAGTTCCAAAGTTCTCATCAACCCTCCAATTTGGTATTAACTCCTTCTCCAGTTTCATCAACTAAAACAATTTCATTGGCAAATAACATACACCACGGAATCTCATATTGGAGAATTCACTTGTTTCCCATAGAGGTGTTCTAACTATGGTCACACAGTTTATTGTAGTCAATGTATCTCTGTGCGACTCCTAAAGAAAGATTTACATACAGAAACAAAAGAACAAAGGCAAAAAGTTCTCTAAAAGACAAATAATATATAAACCCAGATGATTAAGAAAACAACAAATAACCAAATCACGATAATTGGTCCTTTATTTTAATTTCACCAACTCAATAATTGCTTTCAATAAGCACATGAACACACATGCTTTTACTACTCAACCTCTTAAAATCTAAGATCATTTGACAGCCAATAAAATCAAGAAAACATACATATACATACATACATATAAACATACAATTTCTTGAACTTTGTATAATTGACTTCTTAAACAAATGATATGAGAAAAAATAATGAGAAACAAAACCTGTAGAAAGTGACAAAGTGACCCGACCATTCCCCCCTCCCCACCAACAACAATAATAATAATAATAGCATGAAGAACCTGTGATATTGTGAAAATCATTAAGTGGAATTAAGTTACGCCTCAATACCTATTAGTACATACCAAATGACTGTGTCATGTACCGAGGCTCACAAAGCCCATATAAACACGCAAACTGGTGGTATGTTAGAAACTTTTTAAGCTATTAGGTTCAAAAGTACTTTCTAACTTTATATTGATAAGAACCAATGGGCCAATGGCCTAGTGGTATCGATCTCTTACCCCCCAAAGGGAGGTCAGGAGTTCAAGTCTTAAAAAAAAAAAAAAAAAAAAAAAACAATTTCCAAACAAAACATTTTAATGTTATAGAGCTGGCAGAATGGCAAAGATTTAGAAAAATTGAATTCAAAGCTAATCAAAGAGTCTAATTGAAAGCATTCAGGGAGAATTAGAAACCACAAAAAGCAACTTTCTCACACAAGCAGAAACACAGAACAATGGAACAGACTTGTTGAATCAGCAGAGTTGTCACAATGACAGAGAAAGTTACGCCAAAAGCAAATGGAGGTTCATCGTGATCAAATCAAACTTGTGCAGACTGGTTTTGAATGAGCAACAAAATGTAAAACAATTACAAGTTATCTGACTCATCTCAATAAATGAAGCAACATACAGTGTAGAAACAATGGCAGGGATCGGAAAACAAAGAGGAAAGAAGTAAATAATTGATCAAGGAAACAAAAGTAGAACAAATAATGAAATGACCAAGAGAACATTTTGTGATACCATACACAAACAACATAACATATAAAACAAAAATAAATAAGTTCCATTTCAGAAGAAAACTGCATCAACAGCCCCAATGAAATAAAGAATCAACAAAAAACAAGCACAATTTTTAAAGTTCATTACAAGTTCAGAACACATTGACAAACATAAATCATGAAATACAAGAATTGTATCACACATATGATTTAATCAAGTTAGCTTGTTCCTTAGACTATATAAATATCGGCCAAAAACATGGAAAAGAACTAAAGATACATATTAACCAAATATGTGTATTCTAACATAAATGTAATGAGAATAAAATACAAAAATTTACCTCAGTAATAGGGTGGCATGCCTTGGTACATCCCACCGGTTGGAACTCTAGGTCCTGGGGCCAGTTGTTGCAGCTGTGTTGGATAAGCAGATGATGATGACCCGTAATTTCCACTATCTTGGTAACCCCCAGAAGGCATTCCAATGGAACTTGGGGGCAACCTGTACATAGAACTCATCGCAGAGCCAGTATTGTTCAGCCCACCATAGTCACCCGAAGCAGAGCCACCAAAATGTGAACCACCATATGAATTAGCCAGACCACCACCATATCCACCACCAGTACTCATCATCTGCCCCTGGTTCCCAAATCCTTGACCACCAATTGACGAAGGCATAGGAGAATTCAAATGGGGGTTCTGATGGGCCAGTGCCGGCTGCCCACCGGCATACCCTCCATAGGAAGATAATCCACCTGGCATGCCATAATTTGAATTCAGCAAACCGGGCATCGAGCCAGGAGGCGGCACACCAAGTCTATCACCACCACCAACATCTCCAGGCACCCCACCTCCAACACCACCCACATTGGGAGCACCTGACTTCCCCTTCTTTCCATCTACTGCCAGTTTACACGTCACCTGGTGACCATCAATCACCTTCATCGGATCGACGAGAGAAGCTCTCGCTCCTTCTTCGGCCCTATAAACAAAAAAAGCAAAGCCTCTTGCTTTCCCCGGCTGCTTATCAAACCCTAACGGCCCTTCTTCAATCTCTCCGTACATAGCAAATTGATCCAACAATCTCTCTGACGAAATCTCAAACGGGATATTCCCAACATAAATCTTTCGCAATGAAACATCCACAGCATTACCCGCATTGGCACCCGATTGCCCCAACGAAGCGAGCTGCGTCACCGTCATTCGACCGTCTATTCTCTTGCTTGGATCCTTTAGGGCAAGAGATGCGCCGTCGATGTGTCTGAAGGTGACGAAGCCGTAGCCCTTGGATTTGCCAGTGTTCTTGTCTGTGATGACGATGGCCTCTTCGAGCTCACCGTAGGAGGAGAATACGTTGCGAAGCTTCTCGGTGGTGGTGTCGCCGCCTAGACCGCGTACGAAGAGCTTTCGCTTTGAAGGGTCGGCGTCGGCAATGGAACGGACGGTGTCGAGTACGTCGGGGTGGTGGACGGCGGCGATTTTAAGGATGTCGAGTAGCTGCTCTTTGGTGAAGTCTTCGATTATTTTACGGGCGTCGTCTGGGGTAAGAACGCTAGCGGCGAAAGGACCGCCATTCTCTTCGATCTTGCGCTTCTTGGAAGGGTCCATGTTGATGAGAGAGAGAGAGAAAGCGCCAAAACCCTAAACCAAAGGACTGCTTTTGGAGTTTGGGAAGGGGAACAGGAACAGGAACAGGCACTGTAGTCTGTAGCTGTGGAAGAATTAAAAGTCTAGGAGACCGCAAACGACACCGACTAGCCTATAGCCTCTAGCCTATTGGTCTAGGGCTTTGCTGCTACTAAACAAACTGGGCCGTGATATGATTGACACATAGGATTCCAAGTCTTATTGATTTGTTGGACACAGGCCCAGTCCGAGTCTATGTTTTCTAATTCTGAATCAGAGAGTCGAAAAAAAATTATCACCATATCCTAATATGCCTTTGGAGCTTGGCATAGTTTTTGTTTTTGCTTTTTTTTTTTTTATATAAAAGAAAAAGAGAAGTAAAAGTTAGCACTTCTATTTAACTTATTTGTTAGTATTTAGAAACTGTATTTTAGAATAGCTTTGAATGGTTGAAGTTTTGAAAAGTGTATTTTAGAATAACTTTTAATGGTTGAAGAGTTTTTCAATTTGTTTAGCAAAACATTTACGGAAGCTTTCTACTACTAAAATAATTATTTTGCCTTAAATAGAGTAATATTATTTAACTTGTTTTTTCGTAACTCCTTCTCTAAAGAGATACAAATAAACCACTCAATATAATCAAATTTATCCACATGTCATATACAACATAATAATTAATAATACTAATAATAACAAAAAGAATAACAATTAAGAGATTGCAAAAAACTATTTAACTAATTTAGAAAATTTTGTAATTAAACATTTTGATTCTACCAAAATATAATAATAAGAAGAATAAAATATTAAAGGTTTCTATTATTTCTTTATTTTTTCTTCTAAAAAGAAATAATTAATCTCATGTTTTATGACTTTCCTAAAATAATATTGTTGTTTCCTTATAATAACAAACTTAATTATATTATAGGGAAATTTAATTATATTATAAGGAAATTAATGAAAAAGAAGAAAAATATTGCTACAGTCAACGTTAGCTGTCTCTTATAC
>JAOTQH010000060.1:1943180-1954763 GCA_025631255.1 Cornus kousa | reverse complement strand
TCTCAAGATTATAGCAACTGTACAAACTGAGCGGTTCATTCCTGAATTTGCCGCATTAGTAATTATGAAAAACAAAATCAAATGTCTAAAATCTCTCAAATAGTGTGATGATTAAAGTATATTTTCCAAATCTCTGTCAACCATGATAAAAGGGAATTTTCTTCAGCGTATTAAATCCCCAACAGAGGAATAGATTAATCTCCCTCAACCAGTTTGTGGGAAATTCCCTTTACAGTTGTTTTTGTGTAATCTTGTGTTCTTCGGCAACTTTCTTAGATTAATATCATTAATTACATTAATCGATCTTAAGGCTATCAAAAGTGAAATGAAAATAAGTTAGTCTTTTCAAAAATTATGTGAAATAACTTAAGGATGGCGTTATCAATTAATTTTGTCCTAAATAAATAAATAAAAGGTAGCTTCTCATCTACGTATTTTAATCTCTCTTTTTGGATAAATTTTAACCCTCACAAATCAGGACACTAAGCAACAGTATTCATTTTCCTTCAAACACCTGAAATTATTTTTAGACCAACAGCTTGAAGACTTTAAGAGTGTCACCAAAAGTTTTATAGTCATCAAATGTTTAAATTCCACAACTCCTCCCATCTGGGGTCCAAAACACACCCAAAAAATTAACTATATAAAGGAAGATCTTTAAAAATGAATAAAATCAAAAACAACTCTTCCAAACTAAAACCAAACGAGAGGTGACTGAATTAGGATTAAGACAAACACAGAGGGAGAAAAAGAGATCCACCTTCTAAACACACACACACACGGAGAAAATGAGATCCACTTTGGATGAATCAACTATAACACTAATCATAAAATATCTTGATCATTGATATGTGACTCAAGAACTTCTATCAGATTCTGCACTCTAATCATAAAATTTCTTGATCATTGATATGTGACTCAAGAACTTCTATCAGATTCTGCACTCTAATCATAAAATATCTTGATCATTGATATGTGACTCTCAAGACCTTCTATCAGATTTTATATTTTGAGAAAGTCAAAACTTTAAGAAACAAAGTAGTTGAACTGACCATAGTAATTGGTAAACACTCATAGAATAAAGAACCTGATCCATGTAATGAAGTTTGTTAAAGTAGAAGGGACCTGCCCACTTAATTAAAGGAATTGTTTAAAGTACCCTTGCTCTTCGAAACTGGTACTACCATTTGAAGAAACAACATTCATTATTCATCATCCTTGTAAATCCCATACTTCAATTATTTTAACAGGCTTATTGCTCAATTTTGAATCTCCTTCAAAATTCCAACACGTAAAAAACTCAAGGTTCTTAAAATACCTTCTAGAAAGATCAAGGCTTGTAAAACGATGTGATTGATAGCATCTAAAGAACTTCAAACTCTGGCATGATAGTTGTTAGACCCTGCACTGGTAGTATTAAGTCTGGCTTCCCGATATATATATATTCCTAGATCTCCCTACCATTTATCATATAGGAACCTTAGACCGGGACCCAAAACTTAGTTACCAAAGGAGCAAAATGACTAACAGCTCTATTTGGTGTCTTCTTACATATTTCCTCAAGTGAAAGCTCATATCTAGAATACCTAGTGAATGAACGTTTAATGACTTGGCAATTTTTTAAAAAGGAATAAATAATAGTGATAATAGTATGGTGTAACCATCCATATATACCCATTCAATTTCCCATCCGGATCCGATGTGGGACAAGTCCCACTTGTAACATTCTCCCCCACCCGAACTCGCAACGCCCTCATTGCGGTCGGGCCACCCTGCCTACCCGGGAGAGCTCACCCAGACGCCTCCAGCTCAGCACTTGGCGTGGCACCGGATCAAGAACTGCGTCTGACTCTAATACCAATTGTAACAAGTGGGTGTTTTCCGATCCAACCAAAAGCTTAAGCTATTAGGTGGGGCTAACACCCAACCCAACCCATATATACCCATTTGATTTCTCATCCGGATCCGATCTGGGACAAGTCCCACTTGTAACATATGAGCATATGAAGCAGTTTAGAACAAGAAATCACTAGATCACCTTAACTAGTTCTGTCTCCCTTCTTACAGAGGATGTGCGCCAACCAACCATATCTGGATAATGTTAAGGCATCAAGAAATAAATTTACCAGAGGAACATGAAACAGCCAAATAGGAAGAAGCAAGCATGACAGGCTAGCTTTGCTACTTAAATGATAACATGTTGCAGGATACGGTCGTAAGAGACATTTGCATAAAGAACACGACATCTAAATGCACCAAGGGCCGATCTGCAAGACAACAAAAGCATGCAAGTTTAGAAGGAGTAGCAAAGAGGTGTCACCTCTGAAAATGTAAAAGAGCTTTCTTTACTCACATAAATTGTCCATCTTCACAATCAGAAGCCATTCTTAATAGAAGAGGCGGTTTGTCAGGATTACCATCAGTGAGGAACAGCTGACTACCAGTTCGGCCAACAAATATCGGAGCAATTGGTGGAGCAAGTTTTTCTAAGATGGGAACCCCAAAGAGAATTGGAAGCTGAATCATAAAAGATAAATTAACTGTCTGAGGTCAGGTTCCACAATTCCAATCACTACCAACAAAGATGTACTCTTCATTAGAGATGTATACTCAAGAAGCATGAGGGTCAGCAAGGGATTTCTATGTGTTAGAAAGGCCATTCCTGAAATGCCATGCAAAGTAATAATATACGGATAACCACGAAAGATGTTTTAATAAGTCGCAAATGACTGGAGTAGAAAAGTTTGCCTTTCTCCATTTTTCTGAGAAAGAAGTAAAGTTCATGTATTTTCACCAAAAGTAGGTCATTGAGGAGTTGCTGCATAATAATGGACGTTACCCATTAAAGAAGACAGATATCAGCACCTGAAATAAATAGTGCAAGAAAAAGTCTGCAATAATTATCAGTAATTTCAAATGTATGATCTTTCATTCTTACATGCAGAATCAGTTCTGTAATACATTCTGGAGTCCATATATGCAATGTATGATAAGAGACCCTCCTTTTAGTTATCATTAATGTATTTCCAAGGCCAGCTTCCAATTAGTTGTCGTGTTACCAACCACTAAACTTGATGCCAAGATTCTTACATGGTCACATTTTCATTTTCTTTGACAACATATAATTCATAATATTTTATCCTCTATCTAAAAGATTCTGGAAAGAATAAATGCTATTAACAATCCTCGTATTAAAGCTTAAAATGTATCATGTTTACTAATTCATTTCAATATCACACCACCACAACTGTTGTATGTACTTTTGCATATCAGCAAGATCTTAGCCCTGACTCACCCTCAATAGACACACATAGCAGAGGAACCTTGAGGTTTGTTCCAGGTCTGACATCCAAAATGTCTTTCACTATCTTATCACGAATGGGACTACACGAGATGCTATTGACCTGAAAATTAATACGCAGTATATCCATTTTAATAGATACCGACTTGAAAGGATCTTGTGAGAATTTCAATCCTCTTCCTGACATTGTATATTTTCAACATTATATCCAGCAATAAGAATATTCAATGGAAAGTCAACTTAAACTGCAGATTAAAGTCAAGGAATTAGCAAGCCTGTATTCAGTTTTTTAAATGGAAAACTAAAATATGCAGTAATTTGGTAATTACACCGATTGCCGAACATAAAGAAACTGATGCCTCTGAGTGACAACTTACCAGCAACTTTAAGGAAGTAGTTGGTAGCAGATATCCGGATGTAATACCATCAGGAAGCTTTTAAAGGAGGCATAAAGAGACTGATGCCTCAGAATAACTACTTACCAGCAACTTTAAGGAAGTTGTTGGTAGCAGATATCTAGATGCTATACCATCAGGAAGCTTTTAAAGGAGGGGGGTTTGTTGTCAGAGCTAATTTCTAACATCTCACTCAAAGCAGGGCAAGACTTGGACTTATTAAAAGCCCCATTTATTACATAAACATTTTATGCATAATTCATTATCTAGTAAAAACTTTGCAAAGATTCTTCCAGCTATTCCAATATGTTAGTCGATAAAAGAAAAATCACCACTATCTCCTTTCTCAAAGATATAGTGGGTGATGGATTCTTAGGTAGGTATCTTGGGGAACCACAAAAATTATAGTTTAATTAGATTGTAATAATGACAAAGAGAGGTGAAATTACAATGTAGAAACCCAATGTGAATTGGAATTATAGGTAGTGGCCCTCTCCTCGTAACAATCTTCCTCTCTCTATAGCAACACATGAAGGAGCTCATGGATTGTTGAGTGAGGCCATCACATATTGTCCAGATGCTACCTTGAAATCAAGTTGTAATTGCAGTAGAGCAAAGCATATGGTATAGCAATGAGGATCATGGTTTTATGAGTTGTGTGCACACGCACGCATGAGAGAGAGAGAGGTAAGTTTCATCAGGTTTTCAACAATGGTATTCATGATCATAATCTCCAATGGAGAAAAAAATTCCTTTGCTGCTACACCCATGAACTTTGGCCAAGTACCAAAGTACATCAATCCTTGTCTCGTTGATTGTGATTTGTGGTTTCGTTCCTTTGCATTCCCTCCATATTAGGGTACATGCTTCCCCATGGTCCTCCACATTTGAATGCACAAAAGAATAACTAGTCCACAAAGAAACCTAAAAAACCCCAAAATGCCATGTAACTACAACCTTATTCAGGCAGGTCCAGACTCCAAACACATATCTGCTAATGTGTCAACATGAAAAAGAAATAGGTCCTTTTTTCATAAATTGCAACTCTACCTATATTCATGAATTAGTGCAAGTATTATTGTTGAGTTGCCATTTCAAACCTTATTCCCTGCTCTAACTTCTCTCTCTCATTCTTCTGCCCTTCCTAATTTATTTTCTTATACCCGAACACAGTGTGTTTCGAAAGAAAACTGATACCAGCCCTTGAGTAAGTTTCTCGTGTAATTATATATGAGAGTGATTATCTTAAACTATGGAACTATGGCTCAACCTGGATTATACTCTGCTACAAATATCATAGTTCATTACCAGTCATTTGAGAATACTTTTCACCTTAAAAAATATATATATATGAGAATACTTTTTACCAGAGACTTATCAAAAAGAAAAAAAAAACAAACAAAAAAAACAAAAAAAGAATGCTCTTCACCAGAGAGCAACAGGAAGCTTTAAGACTTCATATTCCTCCTCCTAAATTTATAACCTAGCAAAATGAAGAAGTATAAAAGTAAAAAAGAAAAAGATCATACAAAAGGTACAACAATAGTGGATGCCAAAAAAGCTACATCAGAGACGATTGAATAAATTTGAAAATATAAGATCTTTGACCAACTAAATCAATTAACAAGTCACAATTAGCCACGTATTGGAGGTGAGATTTTATAAGCCAATAAAAGAATTTCTGGTTAAACTACCACGCCACTCAAACCACGTTAAACCACCTTAGTTTCACTAGAGACAAAATTCACCTGGCCACTAGCTAGCAATGTCTTGAGGAGAAATATAACTCCCATCAATTTAACAGAATGGAGCCAGCAACAAACTGCAACTTTGTTTTTTCCATTGGATGCATTCAAGTATAATGGAACACCTATGTCAATTCGATCAAAATATGTATTACACAGATAACTTCAAGAAAAGATGCAAAAGTGGACCCTGAATGGTGTCAATGTTAAAATAAACATAAAATAACAAATTAAGACAACAAGCTATATTGATGAGAACAAACCTGCTTCTTCCCTCTCACTCCTAGATGTGGAGTTGCCAAGGTTATAAAATTGATTGGCTCCAACCCAGCAATCAAACCTCGTCTCGAAGAGCATGCCGTTTCTGGGTTTGCATTCATAGAAATGGCTAGATCATCAAACTGATTATGACCTGAAGCATTTGGTGAATAAAGGACAGCAATTGCATATCTTGCAAACAGTCCACCAAGAGAATGGGCCAAAAAGGATATCCTTTTTAGGCTGTCTTTTTTTTTCACAACTTGCATGACCTGATCATAGCAAAAGCCAGCAAAAGTACTAACAGGATTTTAATAAATTTCTTATGAAAGCTATAAGCTACACTATAGGATTTGAAAAAAGGTTTTGCTTAGTGAAAATCCCCCTGGAATGGGTACAGACTTAACCTCCGGCTTCCACACGAAGTGCCTACCTCACTTCAAACCACAATTCCACATGACAGCCTAGGCTTTTGCCACTGCGCAGGTAGTGGCAGCTAAGCAACATTATTGGCATACAGACACATATATATTTCAATACTCACTTCATCTGCTAATCGTTTTCCAGCTCCATCAATCCCAGTGAAGGTTTTAGTGTAAGTGTTGCATGAACTTGCTGCACACATAAAGCAGTTAAACGTTGAAATGAGAACAAAGTTGAGATCAGAATAAAGTAGCATATCTTAAAATTTATGTCAGAACACGTAAGATTCCAGAACCATAATCAATTTCACAGACTATTCCAGTTTCATATTTGAAAATTTTTAGGAGGAGAAGGAAACACGTTGCACAAGTAACAAAATTGAACTCATAATAAAGTAGCATATCTTAAAGCTTATGTCAGAAACAAAAGATTGCAAAACTATTACTAATTTGACAGACTGTTCCAGTTTCATATCTTAAAAATGTTAGAAGGGGGTAACGCGGTGTACAAGTATACTATCATCGTCATTTCATGTGCCTTATTCAACTCTTTTCATGTCATCAAATGTAAACTTAACATGGCCATTGTCAATCCAAACCATGTCTTTAATTTAAAAACAAAATCAAAGGTCTTTCCTGTACACCACACCCTCCTTCCCAGCAATCCCAACTACAACTCCATGGTCCATCCTTCAAAATGTTTACAAAATTACATACTTGATTGTGCTACTGTCCACCAAGAACCATGTGATTAATCAAAGAACGAAATGCAAGTCTTTTTTATACTAACTCCACGCTTCTCCTTCCCAACCATCTGATTCCCGAACAAAGCCCTCAACTAAACTGATTAATTATTCCAAGTTATGCTATTCTTTTGCTCTTCTTTGCAGTGTTCAACTCATGTCAATCAGCCGTTCCCTACTTTATCCCAAAATTAAAGATACTCTGGTACTTTCTTTCTTTTCTTATTTGTATTACGTCAAACAGAAAAATGACATGAAACTCATATATTAGTAATAAGAAAAACGGAAGTATGTCAGTGCGTAGATGACCAAACCATGAATTAGGAAGTTTCTTCCCAAACGCCTTTTCAACTCCGCTTCCGCATATGTCCAATCACTTGGGCTGCATTAGTAAGAGAGGCTCAGTCAAAATAATATCGATTTGGATATAGAATACAATACACAAATACTCGACAAAGCCTTTTTCCCAACTATTTGGGGTTGGCTACAATACAAAACAAGAATAATCATAGTATATTAAATGCGGTCCTCATGCGATATCACGAGTCTAAGAATGAGAATCATCTATTAAGCTTTAAAACTTATCTGGAGTAACAACATACAGACAGAATTAAATCCCTACATGTTTGAGAATGCAAAACAAAAATAAAATTAAATAAAATAAATAAAATGTAAAAGCAAAACAAATAGATGAAGACTGTCTCAGATTAAATAATAATGGGTTCTACACTATTCGAAAAACTCTATGAGAATGATGAACCTGTTGAATAACTCTAAGGAAAAGCTTTGGAAAAGAGGAATGATTACATCCTACCAAGTGACAAAGTGCTAAAATTTTGCCACCATAACGTTTCTATTATTGACCAAGCACGTTGTACATACATATTTGTATATACAATTGTATACACTCAAAAAGCAATAGTTAGTCCGCATCCACACACACACACACACATTTTACATCACAGTAATAACACATATAATGAGCATTTGTTTTTTCTTTCTCTTCCCTTATTTTCATGTTCACTTCCTTTCTGATGTGTAAGTCCTCTGTTATGGATATAATTTGCAGATAGTTATCAGTCCATACGTACCTAGCCAAGATGCCATGAACGAGAACGAGAAGATGATCAGGCTCATCTTTCTCACAAATAGTGCCCCTTGGTGATGTAAAATTTCCTTGAGTGGTACTCATAGCATGAGCTCTGAAGCTTTGATGTTTCCAGGTATTTTTAACACCTGCACAAGTTTAATAACAAACTCAGACGGTCAGACCAAAGGAAGGAAATGCTATAAAGGAAAATCAAAGTATCATCAACTGCTCAAGTATGATACAGTAAAGTAATAAATACAAGGCAAGCACAAAGATGTAGGACATGCACAGTTATCCAGCATATCACTTTGGGGCAAACAAGAGTCACCTGAAACATTCTCAGTATAATAAGTTTAAAACTGTGAACAATGGAAGCAATCCACTGCATATGAAAAAGAGCTTAAAGGCCCTAGTTTCAGCAATAAGGTTTTCCAACAGCATTGCAGAGATGATACAGAGACCATAATGGTCATAAATAGCTATAAAACCCACTTGAATGAGTGTTGAATGGTACTTGATCCCTGGTTTCTCAAACAGAAGTCAGGAACTGTGACAAAAGAGCTACAGAATACAATGATTTCAGTTAGTAAGGTTCCAACTCTTCGTTAATGTGTTCAAGCTAAAACTTGAACTTTTTTAAATGAGGCACACATCTTAAAACCAACAGATTACTAAACCAATCATGCATGCGACCGTCATAGACATGTTTTCTTCTTCTTGTACCATCTGATTCCTGGTGAACCTCAGTGAATTACCACTGATTGAGTTTTGTTTTTTAATCTGATTCTAAGGAATTTTCGTCTTATCATAATTTTCCTGGTGAACCTCTGCTAGCTACAGCCTACCATCGATTGGCATTTCATAGGCTTGTCTTTACCAAATCAATTTCAGTAACAGTAATAAATTTTGGCAATATGAGAGATTAACACCATAAGTTAAATTCCTTCTTGGTTCACTGTTGTCAGTCAAGGCTTATTTTGTCATCATCCTTTCAGTGATCCACAAAGAATGAAATTGGTACTGCCAACATTATAACTGAGGGTAATCATGCATATCTCAACTCAATTTTATCTTTCTCAACGCCTGTGACCTGCCTAGTGATCCATTGTTGACCATCATAATTGACTTCTTCTTCATCTCAAGACTCTCAACTCTAACCAAGAAATCATGTTTTACCATACAAGGTAGTTGTAGAACGCATCTGTCACAATATTTAACCTCTAAATTTGCCTCCGTAGAGAATTCATCTTTTGTAGCATTGCGTAAATACTTGAAACCAAATTCGCAAGACCTTTTTACCTCTTGACATTAATTGCCAACAAAGCCATTCACATATCTGGCTTAGAATCTTCGTGGTACTTATCCCCTGATTTCAACTTCAATGTCTATGGTATGTTCTGGTATCTACCCTGGACCATGAGAATTACGTTGATAACTCTTGGCATGCTAGTTGTTTCCTGCTATGTTTCACAGCCGGCTTCTCTCCTGTGACGAGCAACCTCACAAGAATTTGGCATCAACTCATTAAGGTCGATAATAAGCTGAGGCCAGTTTGAGCTAACCAAATATATGTTCTACAAAAAGCCAACACAAATAACTGGGAACAAGTTCTACTGTAACAGTGTAAGACATAAATGCCTCTATAATTACAATATCCATATGTCTAGATGGAAAAACATCATGAAAAGTTATGTTAGTTCTTGAAAGGAGAAAAAGAACAAGGCCCCAAGGGAATGGCATAATTAGTTGGTTATTGTGTGAACATGAATGAGTGCCATAGGCAGCTCTAGGTTAAATTTAAAGGAACAAGGAAGCGCAAGGAGCCAAAATGTTTATTAGGTACAGCTAGCAATTGTATGAATGTGGACAAATGCATCTTTCATCAAAGCATTTACACAGGTTATATATCTCAAGAATTTGGCAACAAGTAGAAATGTCAATTATGCAACACATTGCTTGCAAGAACAAAATTCGTCTTTTCATCTTCTTAATAGTGATATAGGATAGAGATCTTCAGCTAGTATTGATGCAATCACCAGCTTGTTTAACATTACATGTCAATGCTTCTAATTAGAATTCTAAGTCGTTGATAAAAATAAAGATACTAAAGGAAGAGGGGAGATTCGCAGACCAAAAAAACAAAAGCTTCCTACATTGCCAATATCACCTCCTGCAAACAAAGATAGTTGATCAAGTGCTTCTGGACTGAAACGCAATAATATAATGACGATTTATTAGCACAATTGTAAAATACCTTGGTAGTTCAATTACTATAATTTTAGTTAAATATGCACCTAATTCCCGATACTGAATACATTTCAAGGTCCGAATTTCAACATAATACAAGAACTTGCTCCGTCGATAAACCAATTGTGAAGTACGAAAATGAAAACCTACATAACGACATAGCTGAGTAAAGAAGATAAAACCAAAAAAAAAAAAAAAGTACCAAATGAGTTGCAGAGGATCCAATTAAAGCTCTGGCGACGATCGACGGAGGAACAACAAGGCGAAGACGAAGAACACGATGAAGACGGTGGTGTTGATGATGAGGAGGATGAATGAGAAGACGAACCTAAATGTCCATTTGTGAGGTTGAATCTGGGAGAATAGTGAAGCAATGGCGCCGGTGATGCCATTTATATACAGGGCTAAATATAATACGGAGTATATCCGAGCCCGCGGCCGCAGGAAGCTAGAGAGATAACGTAGAGAGAGAAACAAAGATCCCTTTTTCTCGCTGTTATGTCAGCATAATCGTCATTCTCTGCATTATCCTGATCACTAGCCCATTCCCTGGCTATTCAATGACATGTATTATTACATAGTGACACATATATACGTATTGTATACACATTGTTGGATGATTTTCTCTCTCTAAAGGGAGGATTGGGGAACGGAGTCATGGTCTGCGGCCCGCCTAATACGATTCAACAAGCAACAAGACAAGACAAATTAGAGGGGACACCTGTGTGATTGTAGATAGCTGATATATAGAAGTTAAAGGGACACTACATACCGATGACGACCCAGATATGAGTAGTGTTCTTGGTGCAGCTGGTGTAGGTAATGATTTTTCCCAAGTTGCATTTTTCGCAAGGAATGGTTAGGTTTTTTTTTTTTTTTTTTTTCTTTCGTCGTCCTACCAAAGACGCGTGTTGTCTTATCACTAGTCAAAGCATTGAAATTTTTACACCCGCTCCCAACTAGATATACTATAGTATTAATTGAAGTGAGTAAGGTGGGACTTTATTATTATTACTAGTATTATTTAAAAAAAAGTGAATCAAGTAGGATTATAGTGATGACGAGTCCCAGAACAACTGACAAATTTTATTCATTAACAACTCAGATAATCAATGTCAACTATTCATTCACCCATCTACATAATATCGTACTCTTGTTCAAAGGAAAAATGATTTTGAAAGTGAACAATCAAGGCCAATCTTTTGATTATTTATAACTTTCAAGTATATTAAGTCCCTAATAGAATCCATTTTAAAACTTCAGTGTTTAATTAGGTCAAATTATTGGACTAGGATCCTCTGCTGTAAACGGGTCATGCTGTACTCATGCTGTAGTGAAAAAAAAGGAATTATTTTTAAATTGGTAACTTTAGAGTCCTGACA
>JAOTQH010000060.1:1926099-1936236 GCA_025631255.1 Cornus kousa | reverse complement strand
GAGCATCTCTTTGTTCCCATGAACTAAAATCAGCATCACTGCTTTTGGGTTTGTCCCTAACCAAATGATCGCCAAAGTCTTTGGCTTTCAGGAAAATGGCCACTGACTTGGCCCATAAAATGTAATTTTTTCCATTAAGTTTATTGAAGTCATGGGAGGATTAAAGGAGACAGAAGATAGAAGATCAGAACTGGAAGCCATGGAGAAGGTAAAGAAAAATTTAACCTGGAAAAATTGCAGTTCCGGAATCGGGTCGGATCTGGTATAGGGTCGGATTGGATCAAAAATAGGTCTCTGTTATTCCGGTTTTAGTAAACCAGGTTTGGGATAGCATAGACTTGTAACCAAACAGGGCTTTTCTTCTCCACAACCCTAACCGATTCCGGCAAGCACACAACGGCAACACAACACCAAACCTTGTCAACTTCTGACGCAAAAACAGGACGAATCGATGAAGGTCTACCTCTGCAGACAACGACGATGGATGTTGGCGAGATTGCTGACGATCAACTCGATAACAACACAAGTGGCGACGAGCTTCAGATTTGACGGCGACGAATGAGGCTGCAGATCTGACGACGACAACTACAGGCTTCAAATCGAACAGCGACGAAAGCTGATGACGATTAACAGTGATGTTCTCAACCTACCGGGGACACGAACTTCCGGCGAAGACACCAACGACACACTCACGACGATGGAGTCGCGAGTCCGATCTCATACAACGACAGACTCACGTTTCCCACACCCATGAATCTTCATTGCTCTGATACCATGTTCCAATTCATGAGATAGAGAGAGAGAGAGAGAGAGAGATGCACATCTATTTCGTATCTTTTTTTAATTCTTCAAGCCTCCCAAATGAGGCTTTATACAAAACAAGGGTCATACACCCTAATTTACACAATATTGCTTAATTACACACTAACCCTAACTACTACGGGTAATTACATAATGGCCCAACATCCTATAGGATATACATTCTAACATAGGCCATACCTTTTGTCTGATTAGTTTGCTAAGGATTAATTTTAAAGGGTGTTTGGCTAACGGATACTCCTTGTATAATGGACCTAACTTCTGTGTCTATATGGAACATTGTATTAAAAGAATTTTTATATGCGTTTCTTTATTTTCCCTAATTGTTTTTTCCCTTCACCCTGACACACACAGACGGCACACACACACTCTCACACACACACACACACACACACACCCCCCAATTATCTCTCAGTTTGGGCTGGGCAGATCTACAGTTAGTCCTTCAATCTATTGACTTATTTACATTTAGTTGGAACTCATTTTTCATCTGAAGAAATAAACTGGTTTGCTACTAAATTTCATTCTGGAATTGACAGTTGTTAAAGGATATCATATAATCTTTATGTTTTAGTGTATTATTCATTAAGAAATTAGATGGAATTATAAAGGAAACACAATTGATTTTTATCATGAGTTGGTTTTGTACTTATTATTTGTTATTAGATTATTTAACAAATATATATATATATATATATATTGGTTTTATTCTGTTATGGATGTTATATAATCTACAATGATTGCATTTCCTTCTCTTTTCTTTCTCATCTTCTGTTTTCTTGCCATGTTCTGTCTTACTTATTATTAGAAGATACCTTTTTCTCTTTTCATCTTGCTTTGCCTGATTTAAACTTGAGTGTGGTTTGGGCTTAACACTAGTTGATGTTTTTGAATTGTAACTCTTGCCGAGGATGCCATAAATCGGCATTTCTCTCTTTCCAAAATTCTCAATTATTATTTATTTATTTATATTTGTTCAGTGACAATAATATCAGTTCACCATGTTCTGCGCAGGTTATATTAATAGTAGTTAAATATGCTAAAAGATCTCAACATAATCACCAAGAGCAATGGGGTACAGACATAGCAATAACTTAGTCAGGGTTGTCAATAATAGAGAGACTCATATCAACTCCTTTGGAGAAAGTACTGTAGAGTTGAGTTGTTGAAGTTCCTTGGGAGTTTGAGATGACCGCTCTTTCTTGGATGGCCCTCACACAATTCAATATTAATGCAAAAAGGCCACTAGAATAAAATATTGTGTGTTTCAATCGAGACTATTCTGGAAACCTGAGAACCAGGTTAGCTAAATATAAGGCTGATTGTTTTTATGGTGGACTGTGTTTGGTTAAGACATTTATTTAATAATTTGCTAAAGCATAAATGAAAATAAGACAGAAAACAAGTTTTTCTTTTTGTAAAAAAAAAATAATAATAAATCAACTTAGTGTTCGTTTTCACGTACTCCAGATAACGGAACCTTGCCCGAGTCACTTCTTAGATACCTGCACTGCCCCTTAGAGTGTTTTTGAGGTTCTAGAAATTTTATTTTTGGATTTATGAGATGATGATACTTGGCTACACACGACCACCAGTTAACATGCATGAAATTACCTGCAAGCATATCTGTTCAAGTTACTTTTTCTTCCACTTGCTTTCTGGATTAGAGAATTATTCATCCTTTTATCTGACTTCAGGAATCAATTAGAAACTCTGCTGACGGCATGTTGCTAAGTGCCCCTGATTCGTTGGTTGTGTCTATCACCAAAAATCATGGTTTTGGTGGCGATGAGCAACATAATACAGCTATTCTTGTCTCAAATCATAAAAGTCGTGGGCAGGGCTTTGGAATTGACGGCCTTGATTCACTGAAGTTCACTTACAAGGTCCAATTTTTGGTTGAGCATGCTTTTAATCCTTTTGAACACATTAACATGGTTTGTTCTATTTTTTTTTTTGTCCAATGTATTTTTAGATCTTTTAAGTGCATATGTCCATTCAATGTGATAGGTCTCTTGGCCACTTGAGCTAATTGCTAATACAGAAGCAATTAAAAAGTATAATCAGGTATCTCTTTTCACTCCTGTTGTATTCTAGGTGCCATCATTAATACTTCTGATCTCCCACTTGTTAACAGGTGCTGTGTGTCTAATGCAGGTGATGAGTTTCTTGTTAAAGGTCAAGCGTGCCAAATTCGTTCTTGATAAAGCAAGGAGGTGGATGTGGAAGGTTCTTTTCCTCATTTTTTCTTCCCAATGCTTCTGCGTATCACATATTATATTGTGACAGAAAAAGCAGCAATTTGAGACCAATAGTTAGAATGATTTTTGATGACTAAATGATCCTAATTTAAATTGATTTCTTTGGGACCCTTGATTCTGTTAGTTCGCTTCTTCCAGGGTAGAGGCACTGCTACAGTGAACCGCAAGCGTCATTGGTTGGTGGAACAAAAACTCCTCCATTTTGTGGATGCTTTTCACCAATATGTGATGGACAGAGTAAGATTTTCCCAACTTCTGAAATATATTTCATGGTGGGGTTCTTGGCTGCATTTATCATCTATTATTTGTATGGAAAAGAGTGTTGTTTCTAGATGCAGACATGGTATGCGGGGAGTTATCACTTTCTGAAAGCTAAAGGTGGAGACTTTGCCTATATATGCGACTTCTATTTGTTTTGTGTTTGGAACTCTGTGTGCATTCATGAATTTCTATTTGAACATATCTTGTACACCCAATGGACAGTGTATTCTTTATCATTGAATCTCCACATAAACCTGATTCTGTCGTAACCTTTTGTTTCCTGTGCTTCAAGGTTTACATCCTCCGTCCTCCATCCTCCATCTTGTCTTATTCTTTTAGCATCTATACCAATGTCTTTTGTTTTGTTTAATGTCACTAACACATCAAGTTTGTACCACAAACTCCAATTAACTTGCTACAAACATGTTTCCCTCTCGAGTATTCTCCCATTATATTATATCTCTAAGGATCCGTAGGATTTTTCCAAATCTATGGAAACCATATGAAGATCCTTCCTATTCTCTTTAAATATTAGCTTCCTTGATAAGTATACAGCTTTCATTGGTGACCTCCTTAACATAAATTAAGTTTGATTTAAAAGCACTTCCATTTTAAGTCTTAATATTTGCATTGTCATTTCTTCCCATTATAGTATGACTCATCAATTTAATACTGTGATGATTAGTACAACTTAGATTATTATCTGTGTTTTATATTTAGGCACTACAATACCTTTTTTCTCATCCAGAATTTTCCTCATCATTTATAAAAATACCTAGAAACTTTCAGGGGAAATTTTTTAGTGTCATCTGTCTCTGGAGGTAACGAGGGTTTTGAGGGTGGGTGAACTGTTGACCTTCCTGTAATCTTTTTCTCGATTGTGGATTTGCCCTGTGATATTCCCTTTTGTGGTTTTTCACATAGAAGTCCTTGTCTCTCTCTTCTCTACTTTATGCTTATTTCTTGATTGCGAATTGATTGATTGAACTTGAAATTTTACTAGAAACTGAAAAACAATCTCCTCAAATAACTAACTGGAATTTAAAAAGGATTAGCAAAGTTTTGAAAAGTTAGTGAAAAAGCCGAATAATATCCACAAAACCTCCCCTCTAGGTCAAAGTTCACCGTTCATTACACATCATAGTCTTGGGTAATGGTTTAACACACTTTCAATGTCTTTTAATGTTCTTCTAATACATTTGTCCATCCTATCCCATGTTACACAAGTTTCACCTTCTATATTCTTATTTTTAAATTATTCTATTTTCTCCTATTTTAATTTTACGGCCTAGTTCTTTAGTTTCTAACTTCTTATCTATAAAAGAATATGATATCCTTTGATCTCTGACTAGGATTCAGTGAGCAGGTATATCACAGTGCATGGCGTGAACTTTGTGAAGGCATGGCAGCCGCTGGATCTTTGGATGAAGTGATTGACGTACATGAGGCCTACTTATTGTCAATTCAGCGGCAGTGCTTTGTTGTCCCAGATAAGCTGGTTAATTACTGCTCCCTTCGTCTTTTCATTTGCAATCTTTTATTAATGCTTAAGTTTCTCTATAAGTGCTGCAAATGAATGGCTGACTATTGCTGATGGTATATTTTGTACCCAGTGGGCATTGATTGCTAGCCGGATCAACAGTATCCTTGGATTAGCTCTAGACTTCCACTCCATACAGCAGACACTAAGTAGTGGTGGAGCAGTATCTGCCATCAAGGCTAGATGTGAAATGGAAGTGGATCGAATTGAAAAACAGTTCGATGATTGCATTGCCTTCCTTCTCAGAGTAGTCTTCTGTCCACCCTTGTGTCCACCATATGGTCATATACTTGCATGCTTGCATATTGACTTACATAATGAATAAACATGGGCGTGTAAATTTCAATGCACTGTCTTGACCATGCAGGTCCTATCATTCAAGCTCAACGTGGGACACTTTCCTCATCTAGCAGACTTAGTTACTAGAATCAACTACAACCACTTCTACATGTCTGACAGTGGAAACGTAATCACTGCGCCAGGTGCCGAAACTGTTACTTCCAAATTGGGGAAGGCTTTTCCTGGTTAGAGCAGACTGACTGGAGTTGCTCAGGACTGATTATGATGCTAGGTATCAAGAATGGCAGACGCGTGAGTCCTTCCAGTGTTTGTGCGTAAAGCAAACTATCATTGCTTTGGTTTTGGTTGCATCAGAGGGAGCAATTCACATTGTAGCAGCATCCATCCCTCGAGATCTTAAAACCCTTCAATCTTATATATCCAGTTGCTCTTGATGTGGTGGATGCTATATCCTAGCATTGGTTTTATGCTCTCTGTATCATATTTTGCCGCCTGTAATCTGGGTGACGCGGCCAAAACATCACCTTTTGTTGTACCGATCGTACGATCCATATTTAACCAGCAGTTTGGCTCCTTCCTCTGTAAATTCTTTTACCCTGCCATTTTGATTTGATGATAGTTTCCCTTTAAAAGTTTGTCTACTATGGAAGAGTTTTGTGGCTTAAGAATGAACTTACCTTTAAATTAATTAATTAATTATTATTATTATTTTTTTTTTTGTGGTGGTGGTTGTTTTATTTAGGTCATACAATTTTATTTATATGACTTGGGCTCTCAGTGCAATCTCTGCAAAAGAAGCAAGTGCCATGTTAAAGAATGTCTTTGTTAATTAATTTCTCTAGATTATCCTTTAGAGCATCAGGTGTGCATCATACACCTTGTCTTATCTATTTTTTTTTTTAAAAATAGAGTACCATGTCAGCATTATTCATGGTCCTCTACTTTTTTTTAATCAATATTGTTATATGATATGCAACATCAATATGTCATTATCTACTTATTATTACATTAATTTAATTCAAAAATTAAATCCCAAAGGTGTGCCATGCTAAAGATTTTGAGAAAAGCAACCAAAAAGTAACACAACAAAATATTAAAATATTATAGCAAATGGATAGATATTATTCTATGTGATTCTTTAAGGGTGGAGAGAATAGGATATGGATAAAGAGTATGTGGGGACCACTATTTTCATACTCTAATTTTCGATATGCCTTCTCTTTCTCTATTTTAGTATTATCTACCTTCATTTGCACCCCAAATGTTATGTCCCTTACCACATGTGGCACAGTCTTGCTATGATATATCATTTCTCATCAAAAAAAAAAGAAAAAAAAAAATCAATAGAAATAAGAATACGAACCAAGATTATTATTTGGTGAGAAGGTGTAGGTTGTATGTTACATAGTGGCGCACATTAATCCACAACTATCATCTATCAATTAAATCAAACCATGCCTAACTTTACCAAAAATAAATAAATCAACCCTAGTTCTCAAAGAAATTATTAGTTAGTTCATTTAACCACAAGAAAAATAATCAAGAGTGAGAAATGACCAGTCTTATCATTTATTACAATTTGATAACAACTAGAAAACTCTGAAATTCTGCAATTTGTATCAATTTCACAATTTTATGGTTCCGCGATTAAGGACTCAAATCTTTCAAGAGAGGATTGGTTACAACAGCCATTAACTTAATCACCCGTACCAGCCACTGTCCCTTTCTCATACACACATACAGGGAGATAGAAGGGTTAGAGGATTTTGAGAAATTAAATGTCACCAAGGTTACTTGGTATATAGATAAGTTATTGGGTGTTGACTGTTGGGTGTAGATTCAATAACACAGCGATATCTAAATAATTATTTCTGATCACCATCTCTATTCATCCTTGCAATGGAAATGTTTTCTCTGATCACACACTGGCTTATCACAGCTAACCCACTCAAAGAAAGCTTTGGATGTATTTGCTAGCCTTTCTGGTTTAGCCATTAATCAATCTAAAAGCTCCATTTTTTTCTCTGGACTCTTCCCGTGGGGCACTTGGGAGTACCAATAGTCACTAAGGGGCTTAAAATAATGGATTTCCAAGTCTTGGTAGCAATACAACACTTGGCTCATTCATTTGCAATGGCACCTGGAATTTCTCATCTTCTCTGTTAAGACTTATTCCTGATCTAAGCAACATATATATATATATATATATAAGCTCCATCCCATCCATTTTAGATCACAGAGAGGATAAGATAATATGGTTGGCTGCGCCTCACCATATAGAATGTAAATGGCTCACACCGTACCCTCAACACAATTTCCCCTCCTCCATCTCCTGGACCTTGGGCACACATCATATGGTTTAACCCCTCCATCCCTAGCCATAATTTCATACTATATGGTTCGCATTGTAGCACAAGCTTCAAACTATAGATAGATAGAGCCACAATCAAAACCGTTGGCCTAATTTCTACTCTTTTTGTCTTTCTTCTCAACAATCCCATTCTCACCTCTTCTTTAAATGTGGATTCTTGACCCACATACGGAGTGTTATCCAGCACGAGTTCAGATTTCATATCCTACCATCATACTAGAATGACCTTATTGCATGGTAATCTCACCATTAGAAAGATGGAAATAAGAACTGTGCAACTTGGGTGTGTAAATTGAGTCTCCTAGTATGTGTGTGTATTACACATTTGGAAGGAAAGAAATGCAAGATTTTTTCAAGGGAAGGTGATGACTCAGAAGCAGTTTTTGTGTGCCATCACAAGTACCAAGTGGAAGAGGAACAATAGCTCAACCATGGTCTTCACAGGAAAAATAAATAAATAAATAAATAAAAAGTTCAATGTATATTTCATACCACATTAATCCAACTATGATCAACCAATTAAACAAAACTATGCCTGAAGTCTCAAAAAAACCATTAGCATCACCACATGAAACATAATCATCCAGAGTGAGAAATGATAATAGTAGTATGAATCTGCAACTTGCTAACAACTTTGAAATCTTATTTACCAAAGAAGAAGAAGAAGAAGAAGAAAACTTTGAAATCCTCCAGTATGCAGCATCAATTTCACCAATCCGCGATGAGGGAATCAGCCTTTCAAGAGAGGATTGATGACAGCTCCAGTGAAGAACACAACCCCAGATGATTCTTCCGTAATCATGAAGATGAAAGGATGATCGGCCACAAAGGTTGGCTTTGGAGGTGTATAAAGAGAACAGCCCATCGATCCAACCATAAATGTAGTAGCAGCTGCAGCCTCTGTACCTTCCTCGTTGACTTCTATGTAACATTTTTGAAAAATCTCTGAGAAAACTAGTCCCTTGGTATTGGAGATTTCTGTGAGCTCCTCGTGATATTCGAAAGGCCTTGTCAATCCCAATTCTTTGATGGCTTTTTTAGCATCCATTTTGTATGAGAACCTAAATTTTGGAATCCAGAAAGCATCAAGTTCAACTTTTCGTAGCTTGGAAAGATGATGCAAGAACCAATTATTAGACTCAAACTGTTGTATCAAACCCTGCAGCCCATCTCTCTCGTTGGGAAGAAATATTGACATTGAGAACTGCCTTCCATCTTCGCCCTTTTGATACGGGATCTTGACAAGTTTGAAACCATCAAAGGATCCGAAAAATTGGTAATTCATAGAGGTCATAAAAGGGGCTGAAACTTTTTCTCCATCGAGTAGGTGAAAATCTCTGTCTCTCGTCTGTGATGCAGCAAACTTTTTGTCCCAACTTCCTTTGAAATAGAGCGCATTTGCTAGCACAACTATTGTATCTCCAGGAAGATTGCTTACAAGATCCTTGATGAGCCCTTTGGTTGCATTTTCCGCCCATGTATTCACTTCATCCTTAACTTCATCAGCCTTGCCATTCCAAAACAAAAAAAATTGATAGTTGGAAATAAATATCACTAGAACCAGGTAACAATTATCAATCATACATAATTTCTTAGTCACTAAAAAATGTCAAATTCGAAATTTATATTATTTTGTGATTTTTTTATTTTATTAAAATCATTTGATATATGGTGAATATGAAAACAAAAAAGTTTGTCAATTCGAAATCATCACCCTCAGTCCCAGAAAACTAAAACCAACCATTAGGATGAGGAATCAGTAAATCAGACTCAAAGCTATATAAGTGTTATTTATTTATTTATACAAATTTTATAAAATATACTGAATTGATTTTCCAATTTTTAGTCCCCCGTCTCTTAGGGACAACTTGCTATCAACTAATACAGCATTATGAACCGGCAATTTCTCTCTTTAAAAGCTCAAAAATAAAATAAAAAATTGAAATTAAATAATCCAATTTAGTTTACGAAACCAATTAATCTAACTAATCTACTATATAATAGAGAGAGAGAAGGCTTACTTTGTTTTGAAAATCAACAGTTTTGGCTTGAGCATTGTAAAGACGTTGAACAAGATCTTGATAAGAAGAATTGAGAGGAAAAGATTGATCCACCCAAACCCCATTAACAAAAGATAGAATAAGACCTCCAGTAGTACTACTCTCTGAAGAAGATCCTACTAGACGAATTAATGCCGAAGTGTTGGAGTTGAGATCTTCCACGCTTTCTGATCCAAGATAGTGAAGAAATTGGTCTAGGGTACGGCCCGTCGATCCCGCCGCAGCCATGTTGAGAATAGCGTTGAATGAGAATGGAGAGCAGGCACTGTTCTTGCCATTATTAGTTTTGGCTTCCTTCTGCAGGAATTGGTTTGCTACCTTTAAGCAGAACTCCATCTTCTCTTCTCTTCTCTTCTACGTTTAGGGTTTTTAACTTCTGCTTGGAGGTCTGTCAATTTAGTATATAATACATATATTAAATTAAAATATTTTTACATGTATATTTAAAAGGGACAATTACATATAAGTGGGTGTAGGGCAAAATATTTACCAAAAGGTGAAGTCAAAGTCCCATATTTCTCTAAA
>JAOTQH010000060.1:1899675-1914705 GCA_025631255.1 Cornus kousa | reverse complement strand
CACTAAAGAGATGTTAATGGGTTTTGAATTTTTTTTATTTAATTTTGTTATATATATATATATATATATATTGTGTCTAGTGAAGCATGGAGCCAGCCGTGCAAGTGAAGAATGGAATGGAGCCAGCCGTGCAAGTGAAGAACGGAATGGAAATGGTGATGATGCGGGTACCATTTGATATTTTAAATGGTTGGTTAATTTTATTACATTTTATATATATATTATTTGTTTGTTTTTTTTTATTTTTTATGAACAAGGGTAGCTTCCAGCAGAAGTGTTGAAAATGGAAAATGTTGAATTGCGGGCCCCATCGAAGATTTTCTTGACCATATTCTTTTGGTCTTGATTTTTCTTTCACGTGGCTTTGGTTTTGGAAGTTTGATGTTTGTTTGTTAAGTGTTGAAGGAAGAAATAAGAGATTATGAGGAAGTGGCGGGGTCCATAGCATGTGATGGATGTTATAATATTTATAAAAGAGCAATGCTTGGGTCCTGCCCTATCAGGACAAAACTTGTCCTCCACCCAATGAAAACTTGACACCTGTCCAAAATATAAAAAATGAATGATACTGAATCAAAATGGGTTATCCGGGTCTACCCATCAGACAAACCCATTTTCTCTCCTTTAGTTCTTCCTCTCTTCTTCTCTCCAAGCACCGTCGCAAGCCGACACTATCATCCAAAGCCGAGCCCTCCACCGGCAAGCTCACCGCCGACCGGCTCCATCACGGCCGAGCCCTCAATCTCAAAACCCTTTGCCGGATCTCTCTCGTCTCCACCTCGATTCGCCGCCGCAAACTCTCAGCTCCGGAGCCTTCATTGCCGACTGATATATATCAGCCGCCGTTGAAGGAACCACCAGAAAACCCCCTCGCTGCTTCAACTCTCTTCTCAGTCGGCGACCCGCCATCCAGTCGCCGGATCTGTCTCAACCGCCATCCAATCGCCGGCTCCAGAGATCATCACAGTCGGCCGAACCACTGATCTCCGCCAAACCCGTCGCCGCTGCCGGATCTGTTACGCTGTCTCCATCTTCAACGGCGACATCACTGTCTTCGTCTTCAACGGCCACATCCCTGCCGTCGCCAAACTCAGGGGTCGGAGTCACCAGAGGGATCATCTTCACGCCGCTGATTGACTTCATCGCCGACCCAAATCGTCGGCCTTCACTTCATCGCCGATCCGATCTCAGCCGGGGATCTTGTCGCCAGCGCCGGCAACTCTAGCCCGAATGGGTTCTTCTCGCCGTCATCTGACCCACATGCCTTCTCTCTTGTCCCTGAAGAGAGAGAAAATGGGTTTCTGTGATGGATTTTAATCCGGGTAACTAACGGGTATCAATTTGATCCATTTTTATTGTTTGGACAAGTGTCATGTTTTTATAGAGCCACGTCAGAGTGGAGGACAGGTTTTGTCCTGATAGGGCAGGACCCAAGCATTGCTCTTATATTATATATATCGATATAGACGGAGAGTAAGCTGAAACTAGACCTCTAATTTCTTAGATCGGCCATGGCTTCCACAAACGAACGCAACAACTTCGTCTACATCGCCAAGCTCGCGGAACAAGCCGAACGCTACGAAGGTTCGTCCTCGTCTCTCTCTCTTTCTAAGCTTTCTCTTACTAGATCTAGATTCTTAAGCTCATTGCTTTTCGTCAATGTCACCATTGTGTTTTGTGACTCGATTCATTTCACTGAAACTTCGGTTTTTTGATTTCTTACAGAAATGGTGGATTCGATGAAGAAAATAGCGAAGCTCGACGTGGAACTGACTGTTGAGGAGCGGAATTTGCTGTCTGTTGGGTACAAGAACGTGATTGGAGGTCGGAGGGCTTCGTGGCGAATCTTGTCTTCGATCGAGCAAAAGGAGGAAGCCAAAGGTAATGAACAGAATTCGAAGCGGATCAAAGAGTATAGGCAGAAGGTTGAGTCCGAGTTATCGAGTATATGTAGCGATATTATGAATGTTATCGATGAACATCTCATTCCGGCCTCTTCGGCTGGTGAATCAACTGTGTTTTTTCTATAAAATGTGAGTGATTTTGTTACAATTACCGAATTTTGGTGTTTTGCTAATGAATGCTTGCAATTTAGGGTTTTGATTTCGGTTTGGGCGCAGGAAAGGGGATTATTATCGGTATTTGGCAGAGTTCATGAGTGCTAATGAGAAGAAAGAGGCTGCTGATCAATCACTCAAAGCATATCAGGTCTATGGTTGTTTTGTAATTCTTTTGCAGCTATTTAGAAATACAAATGACAAGCATGTAGTTTATGTTGACAGCTTACATAACAATTTTGTATGAATGTTTAGCATTTCTCTAGTGCATTATGTTAATTTCTGAACCTAGGACATGCTTATTGCGTCTACTTGTTTGACTCTGTGAAGATTTCTAGATAGCCTACTTTTGTCTTAATTTAGAACTAAATAGTATTTGTTACTTTTGAAGAAAATTTCTTAAATGTGCTATTTTGACTTGTGGGTGGGAGAGCTTATATTGATAAACATTAATCCTCTTTCTTTTGGGTTTTTGTTTCACATTAGTTTATTATTAGATTAACAGGATTTGGTTTTGATATACATTCTTTCTCAGTGATGTGCTATTGATATACATTCTTCTTTCTCATTTATTGTTAGATTCAATTAAAATGTTAGTTTATGTGCCAATGAGAAAATATCAACAGGATTTGGTTTTGATGGTTATCTGGTGCTATATCTTGTGATCGCTTGGTAAATATCTTGGCATGGATTGTCTTTTATATGATGTAAAATGATCCTTGTGTGTAGAATTTGTCCATTTGAATTGTCAAAACTGCTCATATGTTTATGTATTATATGCAGACAGCAACTGTGACAGCAGAGTCAGATTTATCTCCTACACATCCCATCCGACTGGGTTTGGCATTGAACTTCTCTGTCTTCTATTATGAAATTATGAACTCTCCTGAAAGGTATACATATTATTATCATCTGGAGTTTTCATAAACTTTCCCTTTTAAAAGTTTAAAACTCAAGTGGGTTCGTTTTACACCGCCCATTTTTACATGGTAATCTGTATCCCAGGGCATGCCACCTTGCAAAGCAAGCGTTTGATGAAGCTATCTCAGAGTTGGATAGTTTGAATGAGGACTCTTACAAAGATAGCACATTAATCATGCAGCTTCTGAGGGACAACCTCACTTTGTGGACTTCTGACATCCCTGAGGATGGAGGTATTTCATGGATCTCCAAGAACTTAGAATGTGCTTTGAGTTTACCTCTCTCTGATATTATTTCATAACTGCCCTAGTAAGCTATTGCTACCATACATCTATATTAATTTAGAGGAACCTTGTTTTGATGGAGAAAAGAGCACATTGTGGGTAAAGCTCAAGCTCTTTTGTGTTCAGTTACAACAGCTGTTATGTGTAATTGTCAATGTTTTCAGGACTCCTCTTTTTATAAATTACAAATTTTAAAACCTTCTAATGGCCAAATAGATGGTTGGCATACAAAGCTTTCATACGTAATTATGTATAATAATAATATATCTACAAAAGAGTACAAGCTGATCCCATGCAAAGCTTCCATATGTGAATTATTGCCAGCCTTACTTTATGCCTTCATTCACTATGAAAATGTAAGTGTTCTATATAATTTCAAACTTCATGAATTTGTCACTAAGTCGAGTATGCTTGTAAGCTGACTGAGTACGATTGGATCGAGCCTGAACATAGGCATCTTAAGAGTCAACTGTTAGAGCCAACTTTTGGTAGTTTCAGATTATTTCATCTGTATAACTGTAGAAGCATTGCATATTTCAAGATTGTGTCTCCTTCCATTTTGGAGCTTTTTATTGCATTGGTTATTGCTCAAAGCTTGTCATTACAATTGGATTTCATCTAATATTAGTTGTTATTTGTAGTGAAAATTTTGAGTTTGGGATTTACTTATGTTTGGAGTTATCCAATAGCTGATTAAAAAAATGCTGAAATCAATTTAGAGGAAATTGGAGAATTAATTTTGAGGGTGAAAAAGGAAGAATATTATTAAGCATTTTAGGAATAATTTTAGCATTGTTCAATATATTTATGAGTTTTGTATATGATTTGGGAAGTGCTGGTAAATGTTAAGTATTATCTATGCTTATTGGAATCTGAAGGCATGCTTGGCAACTTGGCAGATTTATCATAACAACCTGTGTTGTGTTTAACTGTTTCTATTTTTCACTTACCCAAAAAAAAACAAAAAAAAAAAAACAAGGAGCCTCTGGTATTTTTTTCTCAGCTACTTTCTTTTTATCCTTGTCTTTAATTGTTTCCTTCATTTCTCCTGTATTTAATCTCTGTACTCTTTCTTTCTTCAAATTACTTCATTCACCCATCTAAAACCATTGTGGAGTATGACTATATACAACCTTTTAATTGTGCTAACTGGATATGTGTTATTTATTTTTCGTTTTGCAACATCAGAGGAAGCCCAGAAGGCAGACGGCACTACTAGACCAGGTGGAAGTGAAGTTGTCGAGGTAGGTTATTTGCTTGTCTTACTACTGTTTTGTTGTGTTTCTAGCACCAAAAAATCATAATGTAGTAGAATTAAAAACCGTTATTATAATGTCTTTGGGTAGTTGATTATTGTTCACATGGGTTTTTGTAACAATTTGCAGTAAAGCAGACTGGCTTGAGCCTGTTGCATGTAGATGAAGAGGAAGTTGCTGCTTGCCTGGCTCTAGGGTTTTGCTTCCTAATTTTGATGAGAGGAATAATAATTTTATCACATTTTTCTTACTGTGGGTCTTAATGGTGTGACGATGATTTAATGTTTGGAACGTGTTGTTTCCAATTGCGTCTCCGAAGCTTCTACCCTTCTGTTGTGTACTAAATTGAGAAAATTGTCAAGCTTACTTTAGGTGGTCCGTCTTCCTTTTTAATGAAATCATGATATTATGTTCTTGTTGGAGTTAAACTTTCTTATTATCATGTACGTGGCTACATGGGTCTTGTCATTGTCATTGTCAAACTGGTTCAAACACTTTTTTAACATAGAAAATAGGTGGCCTTAGGTCATTCTGTTCCAATATGTTTCATGCATTCTTTTAGCGACGAATTTGATATGGTTAATGCAAGGTTTATAGAGTATGCAAGTATTGGTGCACGGCAATGATGTTTGTCTCAGGATTGTACCACATTTAGGTCAAATTAACAGTTAAAAGAGTGAGAAATCACTATTTTTTTTTTCATCTAGCAAGGTGGTTTGTTAAGGGAAAAGGCAAATTTTAGAAAAAAGGCAGTGCCAGAACGGTCTGAATATTTATTGTTCTTGAGCTATGCTTACGATTCTGATCATAAATAGTCAAAATCAGTGTAGGCGCCAGGTTCATCCGGTGCAACACTTGCATTTGTTGCGTGCCCAGATGCACCTTTAGCAACATTTGCATTTTTAATAGTAATTTAATTTTTTTAATTGTGGGCCTCGCTTCACTTTAGTAGGCCTTGGGCTGTTGAGAACACTGATCAAAACAAATATTAATGGCTTTGATTGCTTCTCCAGCTAAATATAGCAAAGTGACCTAAGCCCTCGGTTCTAATATGTTTGCGGCATGCAAAACAAGTTGCGCAGTAGCTACTACAGTCCTCTGCAGCTGTATACCTCCAGAAACTACAAGGAGCTACTAGGTGTATTGATCTCTGTTGGTCTTCTTGTTACAAGAGTTTTTATATTCATAAAATGCAACTTTCCTTAGAACTTGGAATTTTCTGGTTTTCTTGACCTTTTGATCCATAAAATTGAAATCCGAATCGTGAGTGATATAGTTTTATTATTTCAAACCAAATAATATCTTTTTTCACATTTTATTACTTGCCTGAATTGAAAGCACCATCTACATTTGATGGCCTCATGACTGCCTGAAATTCTGAGATAATTCCAATTACATCGGAAGGCATTCATCTTTCCTCGGGTGTGCAATTGCATAAAATTAGAATCTGTGAAATTTGAGAAAAATAATTAAGAAAATTAAACTCTTTTTTTTTTTTTTTTCCTGTCAAATTCCACTACCAAACACAACCTCATAGTAAAGTTGGGCTGATTGGTGATGACTTCGGGTAATACGAAGCCTATAACCAAGTTTGTAAATTATTATTATTATTATTACTATTTTGGGACTAAGATTTCTGTTGCCATAAAGAGAGAAAAATAAACATTCATATTCTCAGATATTATTTATAAATAACAGCCACAAATATTATAATACATGGTAGTGGAATTCCTATCTTAACGCAATGTTCTACCAGGGGGAACTAAAGAAAAGCCCTAAAAATGAATTACATAAAGGAACTGGGATTATTTACATGATCAATGCTAGGCCTGCCTGCCGATGTGCGACAGGCTCTCTCAGTCGCCGCCTGTTGCAATGTCGGCAGAAATACACTTACTATATATAATACAAATACAGTTTTACATGAAGTTGCTTTCCCATGTACTAAACAGTACAAAAATGTCCAAATAAAATCAAGTGTCGCTCCAGTTGTCATCTTCTTCTCCATCATCGCTCCCGACAGCCTAACAAGTATTTGAGTAAAATTGATGGGTTGATACATGAATGCAAATGTTACAAGAGAATTAAAAAGGCCAAAAAAAAAAAAAAGAATTCAAGAGAAGATGTGAAAAACCTGGCGAATTGCATGTGCCTTCTCCAAAATTGCTGCGACTTTAACATCGGCAGTGGTGGCCATAGGTGTTTCGGTCGGCAGTGTTGTCGTGGAACATCTCAGACTAAATGACTAGGTAATACAAGAAAGATGAAAGCATAAATCAGCTAGAATGAATCACACTTGATTAATCCTCCTGTTATAAACCTAACCCAAAAATTTGAAAGAACCTTATATTTTTGCAATATAGAGTACTCCTCTTATAAAATATATATTTTTTGCAAGGTTCAACTTGCATATGTGGATCTGATAGACTTAAAACAAAAATAGGAATACTGCTTGAACTGAATGAAGAACCATGGAGCTACTCCTGGAACAATTGTGGCTCCAGAAAGGAGCCTTGTAGTTTGTTAATGAGCTCAATCTCATCGCATTAGTTAGATTCACATCCTTAAAGACTGATTTTTTTGCAAAGTTGATACATTTTTTTTGCAAAGTTGAGATATATATTTTCAAATTCCAAAAAAACGAAAAAGTACCTTAAATCAACAGATCTAGCATAATTTCAGAAATAACGAAGAGCAGATAATCAAAGAATGATTAGTACTTCTGATTAGAATTCTCAGGTAAAAAAGTTTTAAGTGCACAAGTAAGGGAATAGGGTAACATATTAAGTGATTATATCTACAGCATCTGCCTTCTAATGCATGTGAAATCATATTATAAGAGTTATTTAACTTCTGAAAATACCTCATTTAGTCTTTGTTCTATATCAAACCTACCCCACAAAAATTGCAATCGAGAGATCACTTGGATTTACAAAAACTATCAAATTACGACCAATTATGACTACTCACTTTTGTTCTAATCTGCTGTAGGAAATCTTTATTTTCATCCATGCCCTTGCTATTTGTCGTTTGATCAGCTCCTTTCTGCCCATTTAAGTCCAGCTGCTCCGGCTGCTGCATAGATGGAATAGTCAATTTTATGTTATTATCCACTCCTTTTGTATCAAAACTCACATGGTCCATACATAGGCACATTGATTTCTGCCTATGATCTATTAATTAAATCAAAATCATGCAGACAAAACTAAAACTGTCACCTCCCACTTCAGTGGAAATGCAATGACTTCCTCAATGTTTTGTTTTTGTTGTCGTTGTTTAACAGGGCTTGGCTCAGAATGCAAAGAAATGGTAGATCCTAGCGGCTCCATATCGAATGTGTGATTGAGCGCTTCAGATACAGCATCTTGCTTATTTTCTGCCACATCTGAATGGAATTTTATAGCTCGCCATTCCAATGGCGGGAGAGGTGGAGGTTGTGGAGTAGGCTGCTTAAGGAAGTGCAACTCTAAGAGATCCTTTGCATCATTGTTTATTTTCTGCTCAAATAAAGGGTTCAAAGTATTGAAACTTTGAAGATCAAGCAAACGACCATCATTTCCAGCATAGGGGTTTTGAAGTCCAGAGTCAATACCGATGCTTCTCCCAGCTCTTCCTTCAAGCTCCATAGAACTAGAAACAGAATCCATAGATGAGATTTTGAATAAAGCATCATAAAATTCATGGTCCTTGTTTTGGGAAGTTTCGCTAGTTTCCCACTGCTCAGAATTTGACTGAGAGTGATGGCTAAGACAATCATCAGACATACATGGAGATGATCTATAAGATGCGTCATTGTCATTTTCTGAAACATCATCATTCAGTGGAATAACTGGCTCTGGGACCAACTGAAATGAAGGAAACATGTCTTCACTATTTTCATTACAATAACTCCGATCCAGAAACTTCAGTGTGAGTTTGGAATTCTCAAAGCCATTTACAGGCTGCAAAGATATCTTCATATGTTCAAGTGGTGGAGAAGAAGGAGGTGAAATTACTAGAAGTCCACCTCCAAAATGCTCCTTGAAGCGTGTCCCGGAAAAAGTTATAGTTTCAACGGATTGGTTCCTGCTCTTCTGCACAAGAACACCAGATTTCATAGAGCTAGTAGATTCAGGATTCTCATCCTGAACAAGTAATACTTTTCTTGGGAAACCATTTACAAGTAATCTATGGGAAAGTCCAAACTTGTCAGTTGAATTTTCACCATCCTCCTGGCTGGCTTCAGTAGATAAGGCTTTGACATCTGAAGTGACTGACTGCTTAATTCCAGGTGTTGCTACACCAGTTTCATTCAAATTCTTCCAATGGGCATGATTAAATCTATCACTATGACATGAATCATCAACATTTGGGATTAGGGAGCCAGAGTATGACGACATATTGCTGATAACAGGTTCTATCTTTGAACCATCAACAATATCAGCATTTACAAAGAACCCAGTGTCCAGCGTATTGCTGGGATTAGAAGATTTTCCAGCCATTTGAGGTGAATATTGATGGGCATACGACTCTGAAGAGATTGAGTCAGGTTTATCGTATGATGTTCCTTCATTTGGCAAGCTATAAGCTGCAGTATGAGATTCAAAATCTGACAAGCGATGGTTTGGATTATGAGCTCTAAGCCCATGCATTCCATCTTCCGTACCTTCATCATTAATATTGGAAGATCGTACCAGTTCTTGCTTTGTTTGGCAATCTAAATAAGTTTCAGATTCTGTTTCAGTGGTGTTAAGTGCATCCATATACTTGTCGGGTTCACTTTCAATATCAACAAGCTGGTTTTCACCAAAGATTGATGCCGGTGTGTAGTCATGAACAAAATGGAAATCCATTTGATCAACACTTCTGAAGTTAGCAGCATTTTTCTCCTGAGTATCTAGGTCAAAGTTTGTTGGGAACATCTCTGGAGTTCTACTACAATCACACTGCTCCCTTGCAGGCTCCACTATTTCTGTCTTTTCATCCCAAGTAACATCAGATGAAGTGGGGCCAGTTTGCCCCTGATATGAACTGCTAGGAAAATCATCTAGAGCTCCAATACATTTATCAACAAAAGCTGAATCAAGGGTATCAGAGCGTTGCTGCTGCTGCAGCATGTTTAATCTAGGAGAGGATGACTCGTGATCTTCAGGTTTCATGGAGTTGTTTGGATGGAAAACACATTTTTTGTAGCCCAAATCAGTTCTTGAATCAGAAGAATTTGATGTCTTTCCAAGGTCAGATTTCAATGTAACATCAAATGTGGAGACAGTCTGAGTAGAATGTTCATCAATGCCTAAAGAAGCAAATTGCAATCTGCATGGTTGGATGTACAGTCATTTTAGAACAAGATAACGATTTCAGAGTAAACTGCCAAAAGAGATGCTAGTAGAATAATACTCCATTTCCCCACACCAGTTTCTACAACAATATACACACATAGACCACAAATAAAGTACCTGCCAAATTGAGTTGATATTGCTGTACCATATGACACTTCTCCATTTCTCTGACATGTTCCTTTTTTCTGCTCATTTTTCGACATCTATTTTTCAGAACATAGTATATGCAGCAACATAGAAAGTAATATACAAATTTGCTCAAATCTAAATTTCTATTGTATCTATCAAACATGAATTGATGAACCCTTGGTAAAGGAATCTTTTTTGAGGAATTATTTTATCTCATAATTATTGTCCTAATTATCCTGCCATATCCAAAGACAACCTAGCAGGCAAGTTTACCCACAATGACAATAATCTTTGGAACTCTCATGAGGGCACTTAGTTGAATATACCTACAGAGTAGACTAGTAATCACCATCCATCTCTCTTACCTAGCTAATGTGGATGGATTTTTTTCATAACGGCTAAAATTTAAGGTTGACTATCTGCGTTTTTTCAAGACATACCTTGTTTCTACGATCCTTCTTATTTTTTGGTACTTTCTCAGCATTTGTTCCATCAGGGCTGGCTGATGCCCCTTTAAAGAAGGTTGGATCTGAATATCTCTTTATGCAAGATCCTGGGCCACCACTGTCAAATCTGGAAGACAAAGTTGAATATTTAAATATCAGGCAGTAAAGTAGAATGAGAACTACAACAGAAAGAGTCGAATATACTTGTCAAGCAAGTGCAGCTGTGGAGGATCATGACATTCCTCATAGGAATCCATAATAAATCGTGGTAAGTCATTGCAAATAAAGTGATTTTGTTCATTTTGGATGCAAACATGCCAGTCAGTACCTGCAAAGCAACTGCTTTCCTTAAAGGACCAGAAAATACTGCAAATTAAATTAGTTCTAGGAACAAGTTAAGGATGAAATATTACCAACAAATCAATTTAAACATATGTAAGTCCATGAGTGAGCATTAGGATTATAAGTTGAATCGGTCTATATAGGCACACCATGCCACCACTTCATTAAATGCACTGATATTACATTTCCTAAGCAATCAAAGCAAACAAACTTTAATCATGGAAGCATAATGTTTACCCAAATTATCACTCATTATGTGAAGTGGGCATTTTAATGAGATCAAATGGAACTGAAACTTATAAGGGCGATTTTTCCCATGGATGAATTGAGACTTCAGTCTTGTTCGAATGTCATCAAAGAGTTTCCACTTAATTACAATTCAAATTAAAGTTCTTTATAATTTCATCCCTTATAATTCTTCTAAAGTTCTAATTAATTACCGGAAGCGTTATCACTGATGATGTGTATTTTCAGCTGGGCATTGTTGATGATGTGTTTTTTCAACCGGGTATCATTCAGCAGTGATGGGACTCAGATCCTAAATCAACTAGACCACTGCATTATTCTAGGGATTAAGAACCAAGCTAGGTCAATGATTAGGTGAATCTGCCACTGAGATACATGCTACCCGCACTCGGCATTTGTATGTGGATCCAATTAAAGAAGTTTCTAACTATGAAAACTCACAAACTGTCAAACTTCTTCATCATCATTCTTGCCCTTATCTCATATGAAACTTAGCCACTTGAATTCTCTTTATCCATTCTATTCTATTACAAGTTATATCTCCACTCGTATTTATGTTTATTATTTTTAATGTCATTTCTAATTTATCATTACAAGTTACTACTGGTTGACCGGTTTTTCTCTTACCTTCTATGCAAACTAGTCTTCATCTTCTTAGTGATCTGCAGGTCTACTATGTTGTGTATGTTCATACCATCGAAGCCTACTTTCTCTTATTTTATCAGTAATAGGTGTTGCTTCTATTCTCCCTCTCACATTTTGATCATTAAGTCTATCTCTGCTACTATCATCCATCTCCACATTCTCAGTTCAGCTACATGAATAAATTGTTCTTATATCTTTGTCAATACCCAACACTATTTCGTTTATAATATAGCTAGCCTAATAGCCATCCTATAAAACTTCCCTTTTAACTTGTTTGATGGTTTGATAGTGCTTGTTTTTTACTTCTTATTTTAAATCTAATAGTTCAAATTCCAATATTACTACAAAAAAATTTAAGCAAAAGCGTCTAGTACATATAATTTCTTACATATAGAAAGCTCCTTTAGCATTTTTAGTGCTGCTGCTATCATATTATTTTTCGTGCCATGTTATTGATGTCATTATAAATTCAGTCCATATTGGTAAGTAGAACAGGATGAGAAATTTGAGGATTAAAATGGCTTATGCGTATTTTTCTAAAGTGAAACTACATTGACTAAGCGACAACTCATTTGATCATCAGTTTATGGAAAATAAGAATGGGAAGCATTCTAACACTTGACATAAATAAAGAACTATTGTTTCCCACAGACAAATTTACAACCAATTTGCACATTAAATGTCCACAAAAAAGATATAGAATCATTAGAAAAATAAAACACAAGTAAATGATGCATACCAGCAGTGTAAGCAAAATGAAGGTGGCCTCTTTGGGCTAGTATGGTCTTCTCAAGCGGAGGAACTGCAGTGTCGATGTGTTTTACACGAGCCATCAACTTATGGATTCTAGAAGCCGTGGTCATCGTTTCTTCCTGTAGGCTATGGAAAACCTCTGCTGCAAATCTACCAAATGCGGAAGATGCTATCTTAGCATAATAATGTAAGGCTAGAAACATTTCGAACATAACTTAATCAGTGAAACTTATAGCAAACAAATTGCAGATACCAGGAGACATCTAACACCATCATTGCTCTAAGAAAACTATGAACATTTCGAGTTTTGTAAGTTAATAAATGCCTGGTTGTATAGAGCTTTACATCAAGTCACAGCAATATTCATAGTTGAACCTCTATGTTCAAGCATGGTTATCAATAATCTGGCTTAGGATAATACAAAATCGAAATTAGATAACAGCTTTCCAGTAATTTCAGTGACTCATAATTTTCTGACTCCAATTTGTCTCTAATGAATCCTTCTACTTGAAAAAATAAAGCAATTATTGCATCTGTTAAAGCACAACTTCACCAAGATACTGTAGCATAGACTAAAGGCTCTTCAAATTGCATCAATTTAGTGCGTGTATCTAAAGCCTTCTTCTCAATTTCTAAACTTCATCTTACATGATAAAGAGTAAATTAATTTGATTAATTGGTTACTGTATGTGTGTGATGAACTACAGTTTAGTTACAAAATTTACTTATATGTACAAAGGCATGCCATTTTACATATATATGTGTGTGTATAATTTCTCATACTTCAAGTTTTTCTGGTTCTCTCTCATATTCTGATTACAATCAACAAATTAAACTAAAATGAGCATTGGAAAAGAGAACTGATTATTATTATTTTATTTAATCGTAACAAAATTCAAAGTTAGAAAACAACAACTATAGAAAGAGAAAATGTGGCATTTACTCAGAAAGGTCGCCTAATTGACGCAAAACCCCAACCAGAGCTGAGACAGCAACACCATCAAGCACAGCTTTTGGATCTTCTCGGTTCGCTTCTTTGTACAGCTCTGGTAATCCCAATCCGTACACATTGCTCAACTGAAATCGCGCTAGAGGCATATCTTCTCTCTCTGTGTGCTCCAAACTCTGTGCTTTCTCTCTCTAAAAATTCCAAGAAGACAGAGGGAGGAAAAGAGATGGTGGTCCAGGGGAATTGATGGCGGAATAAATGTATGAAGAGAGAGATAATGTGCGTAGGTTGAGACAATGGGATTGATTAGGTGAAGGGAGAGGAGCAGCTTAACTGCCCAGGTATATATATATATAGATATGTGTGTGTAGACAGTTGCAATTTAATACCACTGTACTATTTTAAGTATGGGTGCACGCAGTCCACCGATTTCAAGCTAATTTGGAGCCAAATAATTTGTAGTTGTTGCTTGAAGATTGGAGTCGAAAGGGAAATCTTTGGTAATACTGTATGGAACCAAATCAAACTAAATTATGAAACATCATTTTCATTTCATTCTAAAATCGTTATTTTTTTACTTTTTGAATATATATATATATTGTTGAAACAAAGTAAAAACTTATCAGAAGTAAACCAAAGCAAAACAAAGATGTGAGACATATTTTTGTAATTGGCATATTTTAGTAACGAAACAAGTTCTAGTCAAGTTTCAAAAGAGGAAAGCACGGTTGATCATCGAAAAGGAAAGAACAACATATTAGGACATCGATTCCCACTAAGGACATAAATACCTATATGTTATATTTTCCAGAAGTTCCAAAAACAGAAAATCCAAGTACAAATTGGATTCTGTCAAGTGGAAACCGGTACCTGAATTTGGGAACCGGTTCCGAAAACTAAGATTCGAAGAACTTCATTCTGTCCTTTGGGAACCGGTACCAAGATTGGGAACTGATTTCAGGAGTCCTGATTACAAAATGTTTTCATTTACCTTGTTTTATTTGATTCATTTTTTATCCAACTTTCCTTCGAAATCCTATGCACGAAATTACCTTTATTTTCAGAAAGAATAGGACTTTGCAAACCTCTATATAAACCATGTCATATACATTGATTTATTCACGGCTTTTAATCATTATTCATATATCATACAAAGCCTTAGGAAGTTTACTCCTCTCAGAAAATCAAAGTTGATTTTTCTGTTGTCTTCTTAGAACATACACATATTCACCTAGTTAGGTTGGAGTTGTGGAGTTTGAATCATGATCGTGATCATACAGTTGTATTTACATCGATCAGACAAAGCAAATCTTCTTCTACATCATTCAGACGATTGAAGAACAGAAGTAAAAGCAATCACACTTTGAAAGGGTTGGAGCATTCATAGAGTGTTGTCTGATCTACCTGCTATTCTTCTACAATTATCAAGCATAAGCCTGAGGTCAAGTTGGTGTTTGGTAAAACGATAAGGTGTGAACCAAAATTAAAGTTCGGTATACTTTGTTTCAAGCATAGTGGATTAGTTTACTTTGAACTGCACAGTCCAATAGGTTTTTCGCATAACAATTGACGTATTTTATCAACTGGGGTTTACTCGCTAAAATCCTGGTGTCATCTCTAACTTTATACTTTGCTTTATTTTATCTGCATGTGATTAATTGTTTAATTGCTAAAATAAGTA
>JAOTQH010000060.1:1883124-1899575 GCA_025631255.1 Cornus kousa | reverse complement strand
TAAATATCAAATTTGTTAACTTAATTAACAGAGGGTATTATAGATATTTTACACGTCTGATATTTAATTAGTTTAATTATAAATTAATAAGTGAGGGGTTGTTTAGTAATTGTGTCTTTCATACCGCCGGAAAATACACTCCGGTGAGTTATAAAGAGGCAATATGCAACATTGGTAAAGTTGAGGGGTGAAACTTACTCCCAAAAATAATTCAGGGGGCATTTTGCAACAACTTTATAGTTCAAGGGGGGATTTTTTGCTCTTTTGCCTTTATTTTTTAACAATTAAACATATTTTCACTTCCACTGTTGTTCACAATTTTCATTCTTCCAAATATTTCAAGTACCATTGACCCAATTAAGGCCCATTTGGGGAAATACAGCGTAGAGTATGCGGCAGACTATTCTTGGGCCACGCTTGGTCCAAGTCTGCCATGCTCACAGTGGCAAGCCCGTCCATGAAAATGTAGACCTAAGTTTTGGTCCTGAAAGAAACCTAGTCACTGGCCCAATACTCATGGTATGTTTTTTTTGCAGACTTTTTGATCACCCATCTAATACTCTTCTGGTGGGCCAAGCCCTACGATTCACCTTTGTCTCACATCAGATAAATGAATGGTACGTGGTTTTCTCTTTCTTGATAAAAAAACCTTGGTGCATCCGCAGCACATGCACGTGTGATCATGCATATTGGGCCATGTCGCATCACTTAGTCGAATGACCTGAATAGGGTAGCCCTTCCCTATTTTAATTCGTTGGTCCAAAGTTATTTTGGGCTTATGGACCCACATACATGGTCTTTCGTTGGGCCAATTTGAAAAGATCGAAACAGCATCCCATTGGGCCACCCGTGGTGTGTGTGTGTGTTTTTCTCTCTCTCTCTCTCTCTCTCTCTCACCACACTCGTTGTTTCACAGGTCCGCAAACAAAGCATCTTATCTCTTTCATTTTTCTCTCAATTTTTGAACATATCATCTGCTCCGTGTATGGTAAAACTTGGGGGAAAAGGAAAACAAATTTAAATATATATAGTCGTAGAGCAGCTTCGTCAAAACCATAAAGTTACTCTGTCTCAGATAAAAAAATGCAAGCTAATTTAGCCTATATATATAGAGTTTCAAGTCTAAATATGGTAACCTAATTTGAGCTAAAAGCTTTAGATTTTGAATAGCGAAAATGACCCAACAAATTTAGAAAACGAATATTGTTTGCTAAAAACAGACAGTTTAATGATGAGATTAAGAAATCACAGACCAACTTTTGAGCAATTACAGGTGGTGATCGTGCATGAATTAGCTCCAAATCTTGAACGTTGGTCACCTTAAATCTTGTGGGACCTTTGAACTTAGAGACAATTGGAGAAAAGTGTGGGACCATTCACGTGGAATGACAAGTCTTTTGGTTTAGAAATTAATTTAAAGCACTGTAATAAAGTGTGTGTGTCATTCATTGTGTTTCTAGCTCATTCCCTCCCTCTCTCTCTATCTCTTTATTTATTTCAAACTGAAGTATATTCCATGATATGGTGGTGAAATATATATATATATATATATATATATATATATTGCATGTTACTGAAGTTTTCACTTTTGCTTTGAATGACTATACGTTGCCAACCAACCTGCCATTCCTGTGGGATTTATTTATTTATTTATTTTTACCAATTATCATACAAATTTATGGTCACAACAAATTTTAAAAATATTTTCATTGTATTTCTAATTGTGTATTGCACACCAATGGTTCAAATTGTAGGATATCTTTTCTTTAAAGAAAAATTGATTATTTTGTCCTGTTAAGAGTAATATTAATGTTGTAGGATATCTTCTCTTTAAAGGAAAATTGATTATTGTGTCCTGTTAAAAGTAATATTAATATAAATTTAAATGTGTTGAAATTAGAAATAATGACGTTAAAAAGAGATTTAACACGGTTAAATCATGTTTTAATACTTTTATTTTAGATTTCAACGGAAGTTTTTTTGTGTTGAAATTTAGAATAAATTTATTAAAATATAAAACATATTTGTTGAAATTTTTTATAGCACACTACAACATGAATGTATTGCAGTAATGGATCCAAACACGGTAATAAGAGCCAATATGACATAGAAATGAGATTACATATTTATTCTAAATTTTAATGAATATTTTATGTATTGAAATTCAAATAAATTTTTAAAAATCTAAAACATATTTGTTAAAAAATTTATAGCACACTACTACAGGAATGTGTTCAGTAAAGGATCTAGACATGGCAATACGAGCCAATATAACCCAGAGAAATGTGAAGTCTTGATATCAGGGGCTTATATATATATATATATATATATATTGGTTGATAAGATATAGATATAAGCAATGAATACCTATGATAACAAGACTGTTTTTTTTTTTTTAATGTATTTAGAGAGGAATAAGATGGTGGGTCATCTGAAACCACTTAAGTGGAAAATGCCAAGAGAAATTATACTCAAACAATGTGTGGTGACCGTGGTGGGGTTGGGAAGCCAAGGACGGATTGCAGCAATTAAACAGAAGTACCAAAGGAAAGACATGATCGAAACAAGAATCAGTCATCCAAACACACACGCAAAGACACACACACACAAAATGTTCAAATGTGAATTGTACTACTTGTGTGAATCAACTTTTCACCATCTTCATTACCGCTTCGCATTGTCACAATGTTTAAAATGTAAATAATTTTTTTTCTAATTTTAATATTCAAATTTGTATTGACAAACCACAAAGAGGGTTAAGTGAAGAAAGGTATTCTTCCACAAATTCCACCCCTTCCCCCCAAAAAAGAAAAAATAAAAAATAAATTGAAGGGAAGGGGGGGTTAATAATTTCAGGGGGACAAAAGTAATATTTTGTAAGTATATATATCAAAATAAAAAAATACCAGGGTAAAATAGTGAAGAAAAAAAAAAAAATTTGGGGGGAGGGGATACCATGGGTCCATCCCTATTCATGAGGCACCAAAGCCCAAGTTCTTACTCGTTAGGCCAACCCCTGTAATTAGTCAAGGGGGGCAATATTGAATTTTTTTAATAATTTCAGGGGGTAAAAGTAATATTTTGTAAGTATATATATCAAATGACAAAAATAGTAGGGTAAAATTGTAAAATAGTGATTTTTTTTTTTTTTTTTTTTGGGAGGGACGGGGATACCATGGGTCCGTCCTTGTTCATGAGGCACCAACGCCCAAATTTTCACTCGCTAAGTCAACCCGTGTGATTAGTCAGGAAGTAGTTTTTCACCTTCTGAAATAGAAGTCCTCGTTCAAAATCTCATAGGGCAATATCCGTGTAAGTGATTAAGTGAGTTTCTTGTCAAAAAATAAATAAATAAAAATTCTCGTTGATGGTGATGATCAATCGGACCATATTGCTTCTTAATAGCGAGTTATCAATCACCTAAACAACCAAGTTCGACCAACATTTTTGTCTTGATTCAGAGAAGTATGCATTAACAAATTTTCTTGCAATTGATCATGAATTAATGTTCTGTTAGTGAGCACTAAATTAATTGGCATCTTAAAATTAAAATTGTTTCTAATTCGGGCTTCCAAACATAGTTTAAGTTCGAATTTAATATATATAAAAACTGAATTTTTTGATGACACTATGAAAATAGATACTATTACAATTATTTATGCGCGCTGAAAATAATATATAAATATATGTATGTATGTATGATAAAAGTATATATATATGTATATATATTTTCATAAAAAGGTCAAAAAAGGAGGTTCGAAAATGATAATTCAATGGATGACATTTTCATGTGGAAAATCATTCAATTCTGTATTGTAGGCGCACCTTAAGGCTTCTTCAATACGAAAAATAAATACAAATCCCCTCCCTTTCACAAGAGATCTAGTGTCAATCTATGTAGTGCGCTTCTGTCGGTACATCAAAACAGAACCGTTTTGATGCACAGGATGAAGCACAGGACAAGAAGGGGCCCATTCTTCACAAAACAAGCTTTCATTACTAAAGCAAGGGATTTTCTTCTCCATTTTATAAGAAACATCTGGTCCCACATCCCACGTGTGCTGATTGTATACATCATAAATCTTTAAGGACAATGGCCCACTCAAGATCTCAATTTTTTTTGAATGGGACGGTTTGATACCAAAACGCTGGTAAGATATGCAAATGTCCAGTGATACTAGGAGTACAACTGCATGCTTACAGTAAAAATCTAGCAACCATTGGATCATTGTGGAAGAAATTATTTTTTTCCTTTTCGATTCATAGACAATTACTACGTATTTCGCAACACTCTCGTGTATAATTTGTGTATTAATATTTGGGTGACACCTTGTGTTAAAGAGAAGACGGTTCTGTTTTTTCATATAGAGAAACCTATTCCATTTGTGAACAAACTTCAATTATTTAGGTGAACTATCTATTTGTTCTATCTTTTTAACTAAGCTACTGAAGCTTTGAAGTCTTAAGAGTATGCTTTGTAAATGTGAAAGAAAAGAGTAATGAATCTCGAATCTCTTTACCCAAAAAGCAAAAAAAAAAAAAAAAAAAAGAGGGGGACTTCACCTAGAGAATTTAAAAGGAACAATGAATCCCCTAAGATGTATATGATTGAACCCAAATGTATTGGTTGACAACCTTTCCCGGGAAAAATCAAGAATTTAAGAGCGAGCAAAGATCCTTATAAAACCTAACATAAAATCAAGAGCCACTATTTGTCCGACAAAGGGGACCTTTTGCTTTAGAAGAAGCATAAAGAATTTAAGAGCGAGTGAAATTAAACCACAACATTTTGAATGTCGATCATATGTTTTTGTTCTTTGCTTTCGAATTAGTCTCACATGTTGTTTATACTGTTCAGGATTCCATTTACTAAGGGTTCTGGATTTCCAAACAACTTTTACCCCCGCCCCCCCACCCACATGATTTTGACAATACGTACAGTATTGTAAATGTTTCAAAATATTTTAATAATATTTTTAAAAATATATTTTTATATAATTAAAGTAAACTATTTTGAATTATTCCCCCTTAAACAATCAAGTTTTAAATGTGTTTACATATGTACATGCATGTATTTTGGTGGTTCACGTATGAACAAAGGAGATATTTTTGCACTAAACCTTTGGTAGTCTCAATGAATCTATTTGATTCCTTTAATTCCAAGATGAACCATTTCAAGTTCATTCATTAATATTTAGGGGATACATTTTGATTAATGTGATACATGAATATATTTATCTAAATTCATTATTTTGGAGCATGAATATTAATTCATGTATCTTGAGAGTTAAGCACATTTATGATATATATTTTTAGATATCTATATGAGACTACACTTCCATTTTTCAAGTATGAAAAAAAAAGACGAGGGGAAAAGTATGAATCAATCATGAATAAGTTCAATCCCAACTTATATTCAAATATTCTTATTTAAAAATTTTAGAAGTTTTCTTTTCTAATTTTTATACTTGGATATTCTGAAAAGAGATTAAATGATGCGTCCAATAGTGTATCGTGCAAATACATTGCGGTTGGATTGAGTTCAGGCTGACTTGGTTGAATCCCGGAGATAGAGCTGCCATGATCCCTTGCACCTTGTGGGAGGCTTCGACTATCTTCAAGAAGTGTTTACACGCCTCCAAGCTTTGGTCCGGATTTTCTGAATTATCTATTTCCGATATATATGTAATTGCAAGTGATTTTGGTGATTTATCATAATAAATTTTTTCAAAAATTTGAAGATATGGTCTTTCTCCTATATATTGCCGTGGCATTGCTTGGACTCGATTCAACACAATTAACTTGAGTTGATGGGAATTTTCTCAACGAGAAAAAAAATACATGGTGTGTGCTATCTACTTTGTCATCATGGCCGCAAATGTTGGATTTGTTAGAAAATATTTCTCAAAATAGTGGGGGTTGAACATGAAAACAGTAACTTCTCTCACACAAAGTCAATAAAAGACTCTTTGCAGCTATATGCCATGAATTGTGCTAGGTCGAACATAGTATTTACAGTTGGGAAGCTGGTTCGGATGCCATGAATTGAGTCTTGAGATATGAAAAGAATCTGTCTATGCTTTTACCGAATGCAAATTGAATTGGTTCGGATGGTGCGTATTTTGTACTTACAAGTGGAAGGAAATGATGGCCAAGTTTTAGCCCTTTCGAGTTAATGAGAGGATAATTGAATTTTTAGCTCTTTCAAATAATGAGAGAATGACTAGATGCTTAGCTCTCTTGAGTTAAAGAGAGAATTAATGACCGGATGTTTAGCTCTCTTATCAAACATTCGCGCACAAAGCGCGGACACATAAAATTGAGTTAATAGGAGAATGACTGGAATTATGACATTTTCTTACAAAGAGATATGGACGAGCAACTCATTTTGAGATTGGTAGACGTACCAGTATGAGCTAGCAACACTAACATTCACTTTATGGAGTAAGTAGTGCAAAAGTCTGGTAGTAATTGGAGGATGAGATTTTATTTCTTAATGGATCTATGAACATTTATTGTCGGGTGAAAACATCTACAAGACACTCCTGATAGATTCAAAGGTTCAAAGTTTCTTGAATGCCCAAGTAATGAGATTTTATTTCCAAAATTAATGAGATTTTATTTCAAAGTTTTTGAGATTTTTTTTAACCTATATTTTGGAACAAGTGGGGGATTGTTGGAAATGTTTCAAAATATTTTTATACTATTTTTTAATATATATTTATATATAATTAAAGTAAATTATTTTTATTCATTCCCCCTTAAACAATCGAGTTTTAAATGTGTTTACAAGTATATGCATATATTTTGGTGGTTCATGTATGAACAAAGGAGATGTTTATGTAATAAACTTTTTGTAGTCTCAACGAATCTATTTGATTCCTTTAATTCTAAGATAATCCATTTCAAGTTCATTCATTAATATTTAGGGGATACATTTTGATTAATGTGATGGACAAATATATTTATCTAAATTCATTGTTTTGGAATATTAATATTTTGAATTCATTTATCTTCAGATTTGAGCACATTTATGATACATCTTTTGAGAGATCTATATAAGACTACTCCCATTTTTCAAGTATGAAAAAAATATGGGGAAAAAAAATGAATCAAACAAGAAGAAGTTCAATTCCAACTTATATTCAAATATTCTTATCTCAAAATTTTAGAAGTTTTCTCTTCTAATTTTTAAACTTGGGCATTCTGAAAAGAGATTAAGTTTTGTACCCAATAGTGTATCGTACAAATACACTACGGTTGGATCCAGTCCAGACTTTGTTAAATTCCGGAGATAAAGCAGTTATGATTCCTTGCACCTTGTGGGAAGCATCAGCCTATCTTAAAGAAGTACTTATGCGTCTCCAAACTATACTCCGAAATTTTTGAATTTTCTATTTTTATCATGTGTAAGTGCAAGTAATTTTAGTAATTTATCATAATCATTTTTTCGAACAGTTGCGGCATATACTATGGTGCCATAGTGTAATTCCAGGGGATGACTCTTGAAACTTGTATGGCTCCTGAAATTCATCTCATATAATAGTATACATATAAATATATATATATATATATTTCAAGGAAATTAAAGAGCACTACATGTAATGATTCCCCCCTCCCTTCAATTTTAGAGGATCAGTGATTATTAGCTCACCATTTTTTTCCCCGGAAAGTGCTTAGCTCACCATTTCTTTTTCTTTTTTCTACTTTTCCAGTTTTTCAACTGTACACAGGTGGTGCACATTCCAAGGCTAACTAAATGATTTATATATATATATATATATATATATTTATGTATTTTTATTCAAAATAATTTTTGTATTTTAGCTAATTCAACAAAGGAGAAATTGAAAATCAGTGAAGATATATCTATTGTGACACACATCAGCAGTACTTGATTGAATATATATATATAGTCCCGCTACTAGTAATCAATAGCATAACAGTCATGGGACAGTATCTTATTGGTTACATTTTAGTCCCAATTACATGGAATCTAGAGTTATAGACAGCCAAGAATGTGAGGAAGTAACTTCAATGAAGAATGAGTTTTCGAATCATGGTTAATTTAGATATAATTCTTGCTTGTCATTAGCCCAGAAAAATATATATATATATATATATATCTAAGAAAATGACAAATTGTTAAAATACGTACCATTGATGTAACTAGTCCTAAAGAATCACATGTGTTTTTGAGTTTCATTATTTTGAGTACAACTTAAGGAAAGGGTGGTCTTTTATCCTTAAAGCACAGGATCAATTAGATTAAATTCCATGCACACTTCCAACTCCTTGAACTTTTAAACAAACAAGTTTATGAGTATTAAAAAGGACAAAGTTAGTGCACAAAAAAACTGTCCGGCATTGCAAAGTCCGGAGAGATTAGATGTCCTGAGTCTTAATTTCATATGTGGAGATATTATTATTTCATTTCAAACCCAAAAATAACATATAAAAGAGTATAGTCAGGCCAGAATGCAAAAAAATAAAAATAAAAAATAATACTAATAACAAAATAAAAAAATGAATAACAGGAAGGAAAACTAAGCAGGAGAGTAGATAGAACAGAAAATACATTTTATTGTGCTTTATGGTCATGTTGACTGTCTTTTGTGTTTTACCTGTGTTAGAGCATTTCAGAGGGAGGTTCTCTAACATAATTATTTATGATTCATGGACCATGGTCTATAGAAAGTCACACAATCTGGAGTATTTATTTAGGATTCTAAATCTTTTTCTAGGCTATAAAGCTTACCATAAGCTACAAAAGAATGCCAAACAACTGATACATGTAAAGACACAATATATCCAAGCTCCAATAAACATCATAATGATGCATCAGAGACATATACTGATGGTTGGACCCATCTCACAAAGAATTTGTCCAGCAATTTTGAATCATGGCTCCAAGATGTATCCTCTTTTTCTTCCTTCATCAATCATTCTTTTCAGTGTCTAGTGTCTTCCAATATATTAGATCATGTTTGTGTGTGTGGAGATATTTTTCTGTTAAAGAGGATTAATTGTAAATTGATCATCAGCAATATTATTCTTTGTCAAGAACTGTTCATGACTTGCTATGAAATTTTTTTATCAACAAATTAAATTCTCGCAATTAGATATTGAAATATATAAATTGTTTAATAAGATCTAACGATTAAGGGGTCTCTTCGACACAACACGTTATGATCAAGTGAACATGACCAAATGAACATGTCTGATTGGTGAATTTTGTAAATCACGATATTAAGGAGCCTCCTCGGTGCGACACGTTACGATAATGTATGGTTCAATTTGTTCACCTTACATACACCTTATATTTTCTCACTTTCAATTGAAACATATAAATTGTTTAATAAGATTTAACAATTGAGGGGTCTCTTTGGTAAGACAAGTTATGATTAAGTGAACATGACCAAGTGAACATGTCTGATTGGTGAATTTTGTAAATTACGAGATTAAGAAGCCTCCTTGGTGCGACACGTTACGATGGTGTATGGTCCAGTTTGTTCACCTTACATACACCTTATGTTTTCTCACTTTCAAATCATGGCCATTAATACTAGATTTCATGTTTGCCATAAACATCAGGTCAAAGGACTAAAGAAAGCTAGCCACAAGGGATACAATAATTAAACGCGTTTAGTTGATTAAATTATACTTAATCAACAAGCGAATAATCATTGGGTCCCCCAAATCACTGCAATTAAATGTATAAAAAGCAGACATAGTCCTTTCTTTCATGGTTGTGCCCGAATGGGTCAAAATTATCCCTTTCATTTTCTGTAAAAGACTCAACAGTCCTTCAACCACATAAATTTTGTTGTAGCAGAAACATGATACATTGACACCCAGGGCATTCATTAATGCATTTTTGTAATCATGTATATTTGTCATTTCATGCATGTACATACATTCAAATTCCTGTTAAAATTTGGTCACAGGATTGGAGGGTATATCTTTGTTAATGCATTGTTTTTAGCCCATTCAAGTAACTTCTGAAAAGTCAGTAAGACAAAGACATCAACCACTAATACATTGGCAGTAGAATGAAGATATTATTCTATATTATTGATTATTAATACTTTAGTGGTGCTGATGATGGCTGTAATAATTTTTTACCGTGGAATCTTTTGAGTACAGAGAACAAGTTCTAGAAGAATCAAATCCTATTCAAACACTTCACTAGCCCAAATCAAGTTGTATTATACGTAGTTCCGCAATAGTCAATAGCTTAACCTACAGCAATGCTTCTCTCTCTCTCTCTCTCTCTATATATATATATATATTAAGACCCCTAACAAAACAATAAAGTCACACAGAAGACAAGTTTTGTTATGACTTCAATTAGCAGCCCTTGTTTTTTTATCAATATATGCGTGAAAATTTATAATCTCGTGACAGATCTGGTTGTATCAGACCAGTTGGACTACTTGCTTGACTCTTGGGTCATGGGGTTTTATCATATAAAAGATAAATATAGATGGTTGCATGAATTGGTGATTTGAAATTGGATTTGAAGAAAAAATAAGTTAAAATTTAAAGTTTTTATTTTTATTTTTTAATTCTAAACACTAATTTTATGTAATCAAGTATTAATATTTGACACGAGTAATTTACAAGTCTTTTAGTACTGAATGGTTCTGTTTATTGATGTGTGAATGATCGGCTCAGACTGAATCGGAAAGGATAATACTAATTTAATTTAAATGTAATTGATGATGCATGATAATTGTACTGATGATGGGATACAAGGATCATATTTAAAGGTGTAGTTATTTCAAATAGTGGTATTTAGAAAAAGAAAATGAAAATGAAAATGAAAATGAAAATGAGAATGAGAGAGAGAGAGATGAAGAAAAAAAGGAACAAAAGCACCTCCAGAGGGCCCATTACATGTCTCCTCAGTAGACCCAAGATGTGATATTCATCTTTCTCCACAGCACCATTCCATTTTCTTCCACCAAGCTCCTCCCCCTTTTCTTTTCCCTATATCATCTCTTGCCAAATTTGCACAACAATTCTTCTGCAACAATCATGTCCAGCGACGCTCCAAAAGATGTTGCAGAAGGATCATCGCGATCCGCCGGTGAGCAGCCACAGCAACCGGCACCGTTGAGCCGATACGAGTCGCAGAAACGGAGGGATTGGAACACTTTTGGGCAGTACTTGAAGAACCAGAGACCTCCAGTTTCACTATCACAGTGCAACTGCAACCATGTGCTCGAGTTTCTTCGATATCTCGACCAATTCGGAAAGACTAAGGTTCACTCGCACGGTTGTGTCTTCTTCGGACAACCTGACCCTCCTGCTCCATGTACTTGTCCTCTTAGACAAGCTTGGGGAAGCCTTGATGCACTGATCGGACGGCTTAGGGCTGCTTACGAAGAGAACGGTGGCTCACCGGAGACAAACCCTTTCGGAAATGGAGCTATTCGTGTTTATTTACGTGAAGTGAAGGAGTGTCAAGCTAAAGCTAGGGGAATTCCCTACAAGAAGAAAAAGAAGAAGAAGATCAATCATATGAAGGCCAACAACGAAGAAGTGAAGTCTTAAGAAGCAGTCACTTCTTCAGAAACATGGTAATTTTGTTTCGATCAAAGTTTAAATTTCTGTGTGTATATATATAACATATATAGATGAATAGTAATAGTATTATTTTCAGAAACTATATATCTATCGAGTGTTGGTTTGAATTTCAGCATCACACCATCATAAAAATAAGAAATAAAATAATAATTATAAGATTTGTATCATTATTTTGGAAATAAGGTAAACAACAGATCAGAATTAATATGGACTAATTAATAAGTTGTTAATTAGGTTATTTTGTAGTAGGACCAAATTGATAATGAAACATTAACTTAACGTGATCTTATACCCTTCATATATCAATAAAACCCTAAACCTGAAACCAAGGAATGCCAAAACCCTAATTTGCTAGTTCCCCTCTAAGATTGTAAATATAGACTAGTTAAAAACAGCGGTGAGAAACTTTACTTTAAACATCTTTTACTCTCAAAATAATAGACTCCATGAATATAGTGCCAAAATCAATATATCATGCACTTGTATCATGCAAAAACACTGTTTAAATCCCCCCCCATTTAATATGTTTGCCTACATGTTTACTTTTCACTTGTACGTTTTTGGCTCTTTTGGGATTTGGCACGATTTTGTGCTCCTCGTAGATAACCATGTGATATATCATACTTTGCATGTGATTTATATAGTATACAAAAATTGTAAGTTGAAATTAATATATGTCTTCTCTCATTGAGGTGGAATTAAAAAATCTGTAGCTTAATTGGTATGGTATATCTTCCTTCACAACTAAAATAAATACATTTATATTCTTATTAAATTTATACTACATGAGATACGAAACCTTATTATACATTGTTTGCTACTGATAACGAGTTCATTTTTTATGTTGTACAAATGAAGAATTAGCTTCTAGCTAGCTCTTCATAATTAATTAGGTTTCTAGAACAGAATTATAAATTGGTAGGGGGTTCTTTATGCAATTGTCGGTGTTGTAATTTTATATGTTTGTCTTTAATTTCTCCTTAAACAGAAATGATCTCTAAACAAGAAATCAGTAACTATCTTTTATGTACTTGCATCACATTCAACCAACGATCACTGTACTTAGCGTGGAGAAAATTTTCCATTCACCGGTGCATAAGAGATCACTTCTGTCTCCTTAAGTATATGTCATATGTTTTCCGCTGCCCCTAATGGGAAGAGCTAAAGCAAATGCTGTTTGACCACAAGGATTAGACTTGGGAAGAGGAGATTTGATTAATAAGCAAGAGGACTTGCATATTTGTTCATGGAGGTATTTAATATCTATGAAGTTTAATAAAGTGGACAACAATGACGTTAATTATTTAGAGGGGGTTACTGTACATTGTACACCATTTCCCAAATTGATATCTATGAAGTTTTTTTTTTTTACTCACACAAATATGCTTATACTGACCTTGAACCCTTCGTATCTTTGAGAAGTAAGGGTCTAATACCACTAGGTCACTGACCCGTTGGTATATTATTTCTTTTTCTTTTAATTTTTGCAACAATATATTATATGAATTATTGTTGAAAACTGTTTGTAGCTTTCAAAATTGTTAGATAATTAAGGTCTGTTTGGTTTGTCACTCTGAAAATAATCTTCAAGAATTCAAAAAATATAAAATTATTTCTAGAGAATTATTATACAGTATAGTTCTATGAAAATAAACATTTTTTTAACTTGTCTACTAGATTATTGTATAGTCTTCTAATTTTTAATTTTCAAAAAATAAAAATTACTATAAGAAAACTAAACCAAGTAGACCCTTAAGTTTTAAACAAAGATTGTAACATACCTACTTTGTACTTTGTATCTTTAGATGCATGCACCTATTATACCTTGGCACTGGGGGGATATTTATTTAAATTTAAATAGATAGTGGTGCTTTGGAGTTTTATTTAGGTACCTCAGGTATTTTACACTACCTTTGATGATTCAAATGATTGAAAATATTTGGCTAAAGAGTCCCAGTTGCATGGTTGCCATTTTCACTCTTTAAATTTTCCCAGCTTGCAGATTTTCCTTGACCACACGGTCCACACCAGTCACTGCTAGAATTTTATTACTATTATTATTTTTTCAATAATGGGGGTGTTGGGGTTTTGTCCTGACTAATTCATGAGACTTGTGTGAGGCGTCTCGCCATACGGATCAGGTAAAACTCAGACTATGTTCTAGGGCAATATCCCTAAAGAATTGTTTGCAACTAGATGAATTGATATTGAGACCTAATACTTCATGAGGTACCAGTGCTAAAGTCTTATCTAACTAGGTCAACGTCTTAAAATTTGTTAGAAAAATCTTTAGACTAAGCCACCAGAATAAAGGCGGACCTAACTTTGAAGGCTAAGAAGGCATTCAGTAATTGGACATATATGCATGTAATGATGGTTTTAGAAATTGTTTTATTTAGTGAAACATTTGTTTTTATCAATGTATTGGTATGGTTTCTAAGCATTTCGATAGTTGGGCTTAGCTCAATGGCCTCAATTGATGTCTCCTCCTCTTTTAAATGACAGGTTGAGAATCTTTCTTTGATAATTTCTGTGAGGTTAATTTTCAGAATATATATATATATATATATATATAAATAAAAAGTACACTTTGGGAGAAGTTAGGAAGAAAAGTACCCCAATTGAAGTAGGCACCGACTCCCATTTTGGGAGAAGTTAGGAAGAAAAGTCTTGGAGAATAGCTGTTGCGTAAACAATCAGATGAAAATCAAAGATAGGAGAGAAATGAGCTTATTTAGTGTATAATGATATATATATTATGGAGTCAAATAATTGAGAGTTCCATTAGCATAGAGATCCATTAATGATGTGACAGGAGCATATATATAGGCCAATAGGGGGCCTCTTTCTGTTTCAATCTTCTTGTAATAATTGAAAATAAATATTTCTTCGTATTGTTTTGCCCTATCAACCAGCTCCCCAAGTGGACTCTATAATCAGCCCTTTCTTATTATTTAATTTTCAATAATTTAAGTTAGGTTTTTAGCTCTTGTGAAATATAAAATTCTTTTTAAGAGACAAGAAAAGTTAGTGCACAGAAACTTTTGCCTTTTATTCCAATTCTTTCAAGAAAGAAAACACTAATGGCTGTGAGTCAATGATAGCTTGCGCAGCTAAGCATTTTCTTATGTTTCACCTCAATTAGGCTTAGAACCCAGAGCCACTCATTATCCCGATCAGGATCCTCTTATGTTTCTCTGTTTATATCTTGTGTTATTCTGTGCATTTAAATGGACAGGGTAACAATTATAAATGGAAACTTAATTTATACGGATCACGCAAGAATTAGGTAAAGATTTTGGATTTTTAGTTAAATAATGTTGCAATACTATGTAATATGTTGTATGGCCGTTGCATTTTTGATATAAAAATGTTACATTGTTGATTTAATAGTGCACGGGATAGGCATATGACAAATGAGTAATCTATAGGAGAGGATATATTCAGATCCCTATTCGTCCATGGTTGCCTTTTTGCCTTTTTGCTACTATTGCTCTGGATACATCGATCTTCTTGTTCTTTGTTTCTGCTAGGATTATGTGTTACTTAAAAATGTAAATTCAGATCAACCTCTTGTATTTAACTATTTAAGTCTCACATTGTTCATTAGGGTTATAAGTGTGTAATAAGTTATAAATCGATCTAGGGCTTTGGAATGTCTGTTCATTATTTCACTGGCAATGATATTATGAAATCTTGTGCTGAATTATTCTTTATGTTTTCAAGGGTCGGTCCACTAGGGCAAAGTAAGTATACATTTTTTTTTGGGGGGCAAGCTAACTAAGTATACAGTTCGTCATGGATTTTAGAGGTTAATTAGGGCATGAGGCTATTGATCTTTTTTTATTTATTTATTTTTATTTTTTTTATTGAAATTCGCTTAGATAATAATAAATCAATCCTATTTCACATTGCTGGACCAAATAAAGTGTCTAGCATGATCGTTCTATGCTTTACAATTCCTTTTTGTGTTGTACTAGATGCTATGCCCTAGGTTCCATTTTGATATATAGATTGAATCTATCGTTTTCAATAACAAAAATGGTGTCAATAGATAGTGAATTATTTTCCATGAACTGTTGAGTCCTTTACATGGACAATCAATAAGGTGGACTTCAACATGTTAGATCCTGCTTATGCATTATCAATGCTCAAGTTGCTTCACAAATTCACCATAGAATTATTATTATTATTTTTTGAAAGGTCCATATAAATTATTTTTGATTTAAGGATTCATAATTAAACGTGCTTTATGCGTCGTCTCTTAATAACTTTTAATTTTCTCGTTTTAAATGAGAACAATTAACATCAAATTTTTTCGAAAATTTGTTGCAGGATCACATAAGCAGTCAACTGGATGGGAAGGTTTAAAGGAAGGCCACAATTTCCACTTCACTATATGTTTCTCTCTTGGCAATTGGCATATATATATATATATATATATATATATATAATTTAAGCTTTAGATTTTTAAATAATAGTATATCATGATGGCAAGCTGGTCATCTGGACGTACGTACGGTCCACATTTTTATTACCTGTACCACCTTAGTATAATTTTTATTAATTCCTACACTTCTTTCTGAAAAACAGCAACACTAGTACTATTTCTAGATCTACTAGTTTTACTTAGTGCAGAAAGAAGAGCTTTTCTCTTCTATAATGTAAATTGCATTTAAGTTATTCTGCAGTTGATGTCACTTTCAAGAAGTGAGTTCTAGTTTACTTTCATTGTCTAATTTAAACTTCTTGAACAGTTGAACTTGCAGTTAATTTATAAATTTGCATTTCTGTAAAATATATATATACATATATATATATATATATATATATATATACATATTTGTACGAGCTTGATC
>JAOTQH010000060.1:1858910-1872101 GCA_025631255.1 Cornus kousa | reverse complement strand
GTATAAGAGACAGGTATGGTAGCTACTTACATGTTTTTTTCTTGTATTCCTATGGTGTGTTACTCTGAAAAGCATAGATTAATTTTTGTTTACTAGCCTTGGCTTGTTGGCTGTTCTGTTTTCTAATTCTGTCTATTTTATCACTATTTGTTCTGTTTTGGCATGTATGGAGCTAGCTAATAAATTTGAATTTGTGACACTGTTTTCTAGTGTGGTTTGTGTTTAAGAATTCGAAACCTAGCTTTTTGTGTATTTTTGGGAATTTTGGTTGTAATAAATGTTTTTACCATAGAATAAATATAGATCTTGTGATTTTTATTTGATTTGTATGGATTAATGCTTTCAATTGATCATTTAATTCTATCCATATGTCTATGCATACTAGAATAAATGTTCATGCATTTTTTTCTAGATTTAATGAAATTGATGCATATTTATATGTGTTGATATTGTTAATCTAGTGATGGTTAAGGCATAATGCTTAATTGAATACTCTTGTGGTTTATTTGATGGTTCATACTTATTTCTTGATGATTTGTGCCATATCCTTGCTTTAATTAGTTTAATTTTCATGTCACTAGCTTAGCTGTAATGTAATTGCTTTAATTTTTTAGATAGGTGGACAATCCATTCTTGTTGTTTGATATTCCATACTTATGAGTGCAATAAGTATATTTCTCTATAATATTGTGTGTGCACTAATTGTGGTTTAATTGAATGATTTTTGGTCTCATTTGATAGATTGCGCTATTCACTAGATTGACATGGACAATTTATGCTTATTTGCCATCAATGCTTAGTTTTCAATTAGTCACACACACACATTTTACAACTTGAATTTCTCCATTAATTTACAATTGCTAATGTTTGGTAAAGTGAAACTTAGTGGTGAACTCTAAGCCTCAAGACTTTTCTCTCATATATCTTTCTCTAATTTTTAGATTGTTACTTACTTGTATTGTTTTAATTGGACCATTAGTTTAATCAAATCAAATCCATATTTTGATCATTCGACCTACTAATCCATAATTGATTCCAAAAATACTGCTCATTTTCCTTGGGACGATCCCTACTCATTCTAGCTGCGTTAATAAGTTAGTAGTGGCAGTGCCATTCTATAAATTTAAACTTGGCCACATTTCACCACACTTTTGAGCAACTCGTCCGAGCAACACCATTAAACCCATGTTTAATGGGTCAATTTGTCAAAACCAAAGTTCATTAAATTTTTAGTGTCTACAGTCGCACAATATCTTATTTCTAGTTCTACTATAATAATAGAAATTTATTGACGTAATGAGGAGATTCACTACAAAACATGTTATTATTTTATAAAATTTTATATTTTCTTTGTAAATTAATTGTTTTTCTTAGTGTTTTCTTTAATAATGATATTATTATACTATTATCATATATATATTTTTGTAAGTAAAAAAGGCATGAAAGACAGCTAATTAATATGTAAAGTTACAACAAAGACATCAATCCACCACTATTATTACATGACAGCCCCATTTTGATTTGATCACAAACCAATTGCAGGAGACAACAAATTGAAATTTTTTATTATGGCTAGGATTTGAGATACCAGTCATCAACACTAAGCATATGAAGAGATTTGCTTTCAATCATTGGATGAATGTAGGGTTTGAAAAGAAAAAAAAAATGTTTGCTTTTAAAGGCTTATTTAAAATTCAATGATTATTTCTTGTCTCTCTCTAGAGGAGAGGTTAACTGAGGACATCTTCAGGCCTGGACTTCTGCAATTTCTTTTTCTTACTCAAAAGATTAGACAATGTCAATTTTAGTATTAAGTGATTGATGTAATTTTGTTATTCTTTTTCTTTTTCTTTTTTTTTTTTTTTTTTCAAAGAAAACAAAAATTACTTTTAGTGGTGAGATGTGATTTTTAGAGAACTATTTTTATTTTTTTGGTACTTATCTTTTATTGTTATAATTAATGGTATTAGTAAATATTAAATTTGGAAATTAGAAATCGTGGCAGTGGTTTTGTAATAAAAGGAAAGCATATAGGTGGGTTTGTAATGTGACCTTTGGATTTAATCTAATGAATGTACGTTATAGAAAGTGTAAAAGAATTTTTTTACTCCATAAGGAGCAAGAGATCACTACTCATACATAATATATTGAAACTATATACATTTAAATAAATAAAATTACTCAAACTTAACTGAAAAAAATAAAAAATAAAAAAATAAAAAAATAAAATACTCTAACTTGTAGGTTCGATAATGTCCATATTATAATTTGGAAAGTACAAAAAAACTTTATAATTAATTATTATTTTGTTTATAACATCCAAGTCTAATCGGGGGCTTTGTAACCTTGCTACTTTTTCACTTTCTAAAATAAAAGGTTGAAGTAAAAGTGGGTGTGTTAGTGTTTCTTGTCCATGACCAAAATAAAAAAAAAAAAAAAATTCTTTAGTATGATCTTAATCATGCCACCAAACAAGTACAAAATAAAAGAAAAAGACAGAGATGACTAAATCATAGTTTCAAATGGATAGAAGCAAAGGTGATTTTTTTAAGTATGGTCAACACAAAATTCAAACCTCTTTCTTCTTTTCTCCTTCTCTTTTGCTGCTTTTAACATGAAAAACTTGAAAATGGTAGAGATAGAAGCTTCCTATTTAAACACTAGATTTATTAATTTTTTTTTCCCTCTTCTATTGGTTCCCTTTCAATATACAAATAGGTATACGTGATATACAAATATATACACATCATATACTCCGTATTTGCTTACATTTATCAAGGCCTTAAATGAATAAGTTGAATTGGAGAAAAATTAAATAAGTAGAGAGTGCAGGAAACGAGAGTAACGGTAACATCAAGTTTGGATGTTCTTTAAGGGGCAATCTGGGAACATCAAAGAAGTTAACGGGAAATTTTTAGTCAAAAAGCGCACAGATAGTTAGAAAAAACGCAAAGACTTTGAGTGGGCAGCAAATGCATCTCTCTCATTCATTGTAACCCCCATTTCCTGTAATCTCTCTTTTTCTCTATTTCTTTTTTGCTGTCCTCATCAAATTACTTTTTCAGCTTTTCACCATCTTTGATTCTTCATCTTTAATTTTTTTTGGCACTTCCTCTTTCTATCTCATTGATACACTCAAATCCAGTTTCTTTTTCTCTGTTTTCCCTATCTATCCATCACCATTGATTGATTCAGTAGATACCCATTTGGGGTTTGAGTGTTCAACAGATACCCATTTGGATTTTGAGTAGGGAAAAAGTGTTCTTGAGTGGGCATAGGCCATGGAAGCACCAAAACCTGAAGAGATACATCATCCACCAATGGACCAACTTCAGGGATTGGAGTATTGTATTGATTCAAATCCTTCATGGGGTATGTCCATTTTTCAGTTTTTATTCAGATACATATCTCCAATCATTCATTAAATTGATAATAACTCACTTTTTTCTACCTAAGTTTGCTGATCTCTCAAATTTGCTTGTGAAAACAGGGGAGGCAATAGCTTTGGGTTTTCAACACTACATTTTGGCGTTAGGGACTGCAGTGATGATTCCCACATTCCTTGTTCCTTTGATGGGTGGATCTGATGTAAGCCAATTATCAAATTCATATAATCCTCTTTTGTTTATATATTTTCATGGATTCTAATCTCACTCAATCAGAGAAAATCTTTTATATTTTTTAATTTTTAATATTTATTTTTTTATATTAAAAAAAGAATAGGAACTGATGTACTAGCCACATTTAGCAATTACGTCCTTAAAGTTAGTCAAATCAAGTCATTTTTTATGTTGTGTTAGCTAAGTTGTAATGAATTTTATAATTTTTATTTTTATTTTTATCTTTGATTGATTGACATGTTTTTTTGGTTACATGATGGTTGTGGGCAGGATGATAAGGTGAGGGTTGTGCAGACTCTGCTGTTTGTTGAAGGAATTAACACACTTTTACAAACACTTTTCGGAACCCGTTTGCCGACTGTGATTGGAGGATCTTGGGCATTCATAATTCCCATTGTTTCCATAATTCACGACTCATCCTTGGAGGGAATCCCCGACCCTCATGTGGTAATAATTCTATACGTCCTATCTCTTATTTTTCTGCTGCATATTCTTTATTCCACAAAGTTGAAACTCCATTACTAAAAGCATTGTTTCTTTTGGACAATATGGTGTGACCCACTTATCTACTTGGCTTCACTTATTAAACAGATTAACATTTCATACGTAGTGTAGTGGAAACACCATTAATAAACAGCAAAATTCTTGTACATAGTAACGCAGTGGATGATTAAATTTTCATTCTAAAACAAAGGACCGTCCTAAATGCGAGTGCTGTTTCAGATTGTATGGGAACTATTGTTAATAAATCTCATTTATTATACAAAAAACTGCAATTAGAGTAATATAATTATGAACTGACACATACCTAGAAAAAAGAAGAAATTTTTGAACATGGTAAGTTACTTTCAATTCCAGGTTTAAAATGCTTGCTTTGTGGACGTTTATATTTGTAGATAGATTCCATGATGGAAGATATGTCAAAATATGAAGGGTAAATATGAAATAGTCTATCTCAAATAAACAGTGTCAGACTCTTACAAAGTTATCAATAAGATATAGTCTCTCTCCTTTTAAAGCGTTTTATTGAACAATTGCCACAAGTCGGTTTTTAAAACCAATTAAAATGATGCTGTGTTAAAAATCAAATTTAGAGCATACTTATTTAGCATGTTTCCAGCATGCCAATGTACATCAGTTTAGATGTATTATCTAAAGTTTCTCATCTGAACAAACATTTAATGTCTTGTTCCTAATTCTAGAGATTTCTCAATACCATGAGAGCAATACAAGGTGCTCTAATAGTTGCATCAAGTGTGCAGATTATTTTGGGCTATAGTCAGCTGTGGGCTATTTTTTCCAGGTATGTCAGAAACTGATAGTGAATTTTGTTCTCATAATCCAAAAAAAATAGGCTTCGACAATTGCTTTATGGATCAAATTGTAACATGTTTGTACCTTCAGGTTTTTCAGCCCACTTGGAATGGTTCCAGTTGTTGCATTGGTGGGGTTTGGTATGTTTGATAGAGGCTTCCCATTGGTATAATGAAAAATTCAATTGAAAAGCTGAAATTTTAATTATTATTTTCCCTTTCTTTGGTTCAAATCATTTATGTTCCTATGAAATTTTATCAGTTTGGACGGTGCGTGGAAATAGGAATTCCCATGCTTATTCTATTTGTTGCCTTCTCCCAGGTGTTACTTCTACTCTGGATTGACCAAATTCCCCTTAATTTTGATCTTCATAGCATAATAAAATTTATGCATAAGCGAGAGAAAAAAAAAAAAAAAAAAAAAAAACCCAAAAATTGACAGTTGCATTACCAGTATTTGGTATATCGTGGATATTCTCAATGTTGATTGTCAGCTGTTTATGAGTATGCTACATATTCAAAGTGAAACCTGTTTACTTATCTTTCATCATAAGCAAAATAGTATTACAAGAAGCCAGAACTTGACTTTTACTGTGACTCTGAGTTTAAATCATTTCCTTGACTACTCTATAAAATGTACAAGGGCCAAGACTTTTTCAATACTTTTGTGATACATTGTGTTTAATAAAAAAAAGCAGGAAAATCTAAACTCAGGGATGATATTCTTTAATAGATTTAATTATCCTGTAAGAACAATTAATTTAAGTTTGTAATTTGGATGCATTACAAAGTTTTGCAAGTCGTGGAGTTTTTCTGGAGGGCCAATGTTTACCAAAGCCCATTCCAAAATGCATTTTGGCATGCAAAGCCAGGTTTTAGTGCTATAAACACAAGAATATGAAGCAAGGAAATTCTCTCTAATGTGCTTGCTTGTTTTGTTGTGCAGTACTTGAAAAATTTTCAGACAAAATCACTGCCAATATTGGAGCGTTTTGCTCTTCTTATATCAGTCACCGTGATATGGGCATATGCACACCTCCTGACAGCCAGTGGTGCATACAAACATAGTCCAGACTTAACCCAAAGGAACTGCCGCACTGACAAGGCAAACCTCATTTCTTCTGCCCCATGGTTGGTACCATATTAACTAGTCGAGTTAATATATTTATGCATATTAGCTTGTGTTTCTGTGGGATGGTTTTGGAATGGGGAGTGGTTCTCGCATTCACACATTTGACTCTTGATCTGTCCAAGTTTATTCTTAGCCTTGATTGCTTATTTTCTTGTTTAATCGCTATGCAGGATAAAAATCCCATACCCACTTCAATGGGGGGCACCTACTTTTGATGCTGGTCATGCTTTCGGAATGATGGCTGCTGCATTAGTCTCCATGATTGAGGTAAACCTTGCATGTGTGTTACAAGATCAATTAAAAAGTGATGCTATTGTTCAAAGGTATAACAACAAAATGCTTGTTTTTGACAGTCCACGGGAGCCTATAAGGCGGCATCTCGTCTAGCAAGTGCCACACCCCCTCCAGCTCATGTTCTTAGCCGTGGTATTGGCTGGCAGGTTCGCAAATTATCCATCCATTTACAAGTTTGTAAAAAAACTTTATATATATGAACTATTTCGGACCTAATAGGATGGCATGACAGAGAGGAAATCAATGACATTGTATAGGACTTGAAACTGAAAGGAAAAAGAAAAAATATTTTACAGTGTTGAAATGAATTTCAAAAATCTAAAGGATTGTCATCTCTGGTTTTTCTGCCAAGTCTACTTCCAAGCACAGTTTTGCAGAAGTGTGAGAATAACTATAAATTATTGATAGTTGTAGTTACAAAATACTTACATGGGACTTCATCATACAGGGTATAGGCATCCTTTTAGATGGACTCTTTGGGACGGTCACAGGCTCTACAGTTTCTGTGTAAGTATTACAATATGTTCTGTTTGAACTGTTTTGCTATTTGAACTATCACTCAGTTTGGAAATGGGGACCTTAGCCAAGTTTATGCTAAAACAGGGAAAATGTGGGTCTTCTTGGAACCACTCGTGTTGGAAGCCGGAGAGTCATTCAAATCTCAGCTGGCTTTATGATCTTCTTTTCAATTTTAGGTTAGTTATAAACATGATCATCTATAACTCTAATCCCAATTCTCAACTCAGTTTCCTCTTAAAGTTAGTATTTTGACATGTACAGGGAAATTTGGCGCTCTCTTTGCATCAATACCATTCCCAATATTTGCTGCTGTTTACTGTGTCCTCTTTGGTCTCGTTGGTATGCTGCATATCATAATGTTCTCTTAATAGGCTGCTGTCTTAATTTCTATATATGTGATTAATAAATAGTATGCTCTTAATTTCCAGCTTCTGTGGGGTTGTCGTTTTTGCAATTCACAAACATGAACTCAATGAGGAACCTCTTCATCACCGGCGTTGCCCTTTTCTTAGGCTTGTCTATTCCCGAGTACTTCAGGGAATATACTACATCTGCTTTTCATGGTCCTGCACATACCAGGGCTGGATGGGTGAGTTATTGATGTATTTTTCACATTACTTCAGCGGATTTAAAATGGTTTACTTCATGATTTTATCGATCCCAACAAAAGGATTTGGTTAAAAACTTGTCACTTCTACTTCTTTTACTTTGTATTTGACATTTACTGCTGTTTTCTTGTGCAGTTCAATGATTTCCTAAATACCATCTTTTTGTGCAGTTCAATGATTTCCTAAATACCATCTTTTTGTCCTCCCCAACTGTTGCATTGATTGTTGCTGTGTTCCTAGACAACACTCTTGACTACAAAGACAGTGCCAGAGATAGGGGAATGCCATGGTGGGTCAAATTCAGGACATTCAAAGGAGACAGCAGAAATGAGGAGTTTTACACCCTTCCTTTCAATCTCAACCGTTTTTTCCCTCCATCTTGATGCAGTGTTGTTGTTACTGGATGGCAAGATGTAAGAGGGGGGGAAATCATCACCTGCAGCTACGGGATTGTGGTGATCACAGTCCTCCTGGGATGGAGATCCATAATTTTTGTCTCAATAGTGAACGAAAGCTTTGCTTTCTGTCACTCTTTTTTCATTAATTATATATATATATATATATTTCGGGTTAATTCAGGTTTAATCCAATAATACTAGTGCATTTGTTTCTTCACATTGTGTAATATAAGGTTCATCTGCATTTTTCTATTCTTTTCCTTTTTCTTTCTATTATATATATATATATATATAGATATATGTATGTTTGTATGTATGTATGTATGTATGTATATATATTGAACAAACTAAAGCTTCCATATGTTTTCCCACTGTGTGAAAACATTATGTTTGGGCCGCAAAATTTTCATATGTTTTTGCGCACCTGCAATGAAATCCAACAATCAAACAAGTGAGATTCATGAAGGTATTATAAAATAGTTGCATCAATAGCTGGAAACAAATTGACAAAAAATAAGATAAATTCTGTCAAATACATCTCTCAAATTTTTATTTCTCATTTTCTTAATGCATGGATGTGGTAGGTGGGAGAAAAAGAGGAAAAGATGAGTTACAATATGACGCAACTGGATGCCATTTACATTTGACAGAACCAACCCGAGTATTAAAAACAGTATCTTAACTTTCACAGGCCTACAATTTATCTACATCAGCTTGAATCACCTTTCCATCATGTATCATGATGTGTAATTTACAATGGGCTGCTAGTATTTGTATGTAACATCAGCCTTGGTATTATTTTCTGAACGCAAAAGAATATCACAACCAAAAAATAAAAAAATAAAAAAAAATAAAAAAAATAAAAAAGGGCCCTGAAAGAATGATTTCCATGACAAACACTAGTGATATTTGCACATGCACTCTGCACATCTTGGTTGTCGATAAATACTTCGACCAAAACCCCTTTGGTGCACTCTTTGACCTTCCTCAATCATCTTCCTTATTCTCTCTTCGAAACTATTCCATCCTATGGTGCTATTCTCCATCAAAATTGCTGCAAGCCTCTTCTTGCTTGGCCTCAAGGTAGGAGCATGGCCGCCACCATAATATGTTCGGAAACCAGACACCAAGGATGATAGTTGGCTTCCAGAGTCTGTTATGGCGAATACATCAGCAGTTGCACAGGCAATAAAGTCTAGTGCTGCCAGCTGCATCGTTAGTGGTTCACTCGTGTTAGTTGTAAATATTTCTATCAGGTGAAAAATTGACATAGGATAACTAGAGCTAAGTTCCGGAAATGGGGTTTGAAGCACTGACACCAGAACTTCGAGATCTGAAAATTCAAGAATTATTTATGGAGTACAGGTTACAATCTGATAGTTCAAGAGTTATTTATGGAGGGAAACATTAGAGACTATTTGGTTTGGGATCAATTTATTGTTTGACAATATTGACTTTTAGAGTGGCGACATATTATAGATCTTAGTAGCAGAGGTCCCACTAATGATTGCCTCACCATCATAATCTTTTCTTTATTTTTTGGACTCTGTAGCTTTTATCCTTCAATTCAAGTAATGCTCCTGGTTTCGCCATTCATTACTACTTTCAACAATCAATATAAAGATTGGTGAGTGCAAACATTTTCAAATTACGCCCTAGGTCACTACTTGTATCCAATGATGTGAATATCATAAAGTCAAATTTAGAGTTTGAACATGGTAATGAAAGAACATTTGAGTGTTCCAATATTCTTCTAGAACCAGTTAACTTGTATACATTCGAGGGAATGTTGGCAAGATAAATTGTTAAAATTTAAAATTGATATTAAAACTGATATTTTCTAATCGAAAAGGCAAAGCTAATGGTAATTTACCTGAGAAGAAAAATTCCGAAAAGGTGCAAGTTCACTGGGAGTGAGGAGATCTCCCTTTGTCACCAAATTGGGATAGAGGCTAGTGAAGGAATGCATCCTGGATTGTTCCCCATATATATGAGAGCCAGCAAGATATATGTAAGTCCCATGCTTAAAACCAATACCAGCAAGGACAAGTGCTGCTTCTTCTGGCGTCAATGGACATCTTCCCAATTTTCTTAATTCTGTAGCAGAAACAGGCCTGTGCCAATCACCAATATGGAAGAGAAACAGATTAATGCACAGTGATATGTGGGCCAAAAATTATCAGAAAGCACACAACCAAAAGAACTCGATAAAATTAAGTACTTTGAATTCTTCAAGCGCTCAATGAGCAAAGGAAAATGGACTTCTCTGTAAGCTTGGAGTTCTTCTCTCTCATTTTCTCCACCTCCGAAATCACATAGAGAGTATGCCACCATATCAACTTCAAACCTCAAGTGCAAAGCAAGATATCTGGAAAATCCTCTTGTGGCATTATGCCCTTTCGATGGAACATTTGAGATGGAGTCTCCAAGCAATTGCGTGTCTAACATATTGTTCGCGAAGTTATATTTTCTTAATCTCCTAACCAGTAAGGAGCCAACTTGTTGAATTTTTGGCATGAACTTTAAAGCATGGAAGTTACATTTGCACCTTAATCTCTGCAATAGATTCACAAATATATATCATACACATGCATGAATGTTGATATTTTCTCCAAGATAAATAACGTTAAACAGGATGAAAAAGGATTCGCGGAATGCAGATTTTAAGAAGCATGAGTCAAATAGATTAGTGGTTCTAGAATCTATTTTAAGTGATGAGCAACCATCAAATTGAAAGGGAACTTTTCTAAAAGAAGGCCATAAGACATGAATTGCTCTAAACACAAGCAAATAATAGTAACTGAAGGAAGGACCTTGAAATCGATGCAGGACCAACTCAATCACTGAAAATACTTGCTTTAAAAACTACTACAGCTCAGACTGGAATGTGAGGTGGTGTTTTTCGGGTAAATGGAATTTTAAGTTTTAATATATCAGGAAATCACAGATGAACTATTTCTATTTATTTTAATTTGATCCAGCATCAAGTGGAAAAAAAGAATTAGAGATGAAAAGGACATTAAAGAGATTCACTACTATTTCAACAGAAATAGAAAACAGAAATTTAGTGGTTCGGGAAATCTGAAGCTTAAGTTTCACAACACTAATATCTGTGGTCCAATAGATTAGATGTCCAAGAGATTTTCTCAACCTGAAGTTCAGAAGGCAATGGGTCAAAGCCGAGTCGATTACCAAATCCAAGGAAGTGGACAACTCCATTCCGTAACAAGAGAGGAAGGACAGTCTTAACATAATCAATAGGTGTTGCCTCCTTCGGAATATCTGCATCAGTCATCTGAAAAGCAAGGTAAAGTCAATCATTGGTCTCCAATCACATGTAATTCCCTAATAGGAAGAGATGAACTGTAGAATGACATACTAGACTACCAATTGCTTCCAAGTCCAGCGATTCCAAATGGGGAGGGAGCTCCTTTACAATATCTATATCATCCTTCAAAATGTTAATGAAATATTCCTCCTGGTAAATGTCACCAAACTGGCTACAATCCAAAAGAACAAGAAACACTGTAAATCTCTTTTTGTAGCACTGAATGCAGTAATAAGCAAATAGAAATGGACACAAGCATCAAATCAACTACTTTAGACAATTGAAATATCTTTATAAGCTAACAGCGTACAATAATATCAGATACGGTCTCAGACCTGGGATCGTTCCATACATTGCTGTAAAGAAATTTAGGAATAACTAAAGTGGCATTAAGTAGAGATGCTATAGCAACAGCATTGCAGACCTGCAGGCATAAATAAAATACCTCATTAATTGTGTTTATTTTAAAAGACTGCTAAAATCATAGTAAGTGAGATGCCTAAGGCCTTAAAGAAGATAAGAATTTTACCACTCAATTTATAAAATATCAGGGAACAGAAATTTTTTCCTAAGTTAATATGAAACTGTTAGCTTAGTAACTTACTGCAACTCTTTGTTGGTTTAGACCACCATTTGCACTGATCAATATAAAGCCAGTACTTTTCCTAGGATTCCCTGCAACAACTGCAAATAATTTCAATGCCATTCACAGAGGAAATTACCTATACCATCAATGACAATTATTCGACAGTTTGTAAAAGTAAACATTAGTCATTAATGCTACATGCAAGAACCAAGGATCAATCATATATAACTGAAGAGTACCTATATTTGTTGAACTCTTTCTATCTGCACAAGGTTTCCACATAGACGCCTGACGATATGGTTCCTCCCAGAATTTTGATGCGTCTTGCTTAAATTCTTTCTGCACCATTAAGGTTTCAGAGAGGTACAACAATTAAATTAATAATAATAAAAAAGTCAAACAAACTAAATATGCCTAAATCATACACTCTTCATGCTTTTGTGCATATAATGTGCGTGTAATGTACATTAAAACAGGTCAAGAATCAAACCTGTGCAAGAGCACTTGAAGCCAGATTTAGGAGGCGGTCATACATCTGTACTGGTGCTTTTCCTTCATTAATGGAAGTAGTTCTACTCTCCTTCAGGAACACAAAGTAGTAAATGTAATATTAGTGGTATTATGTGAGAAATTACACTTAAAATTTATAATAAATAATTAACAGCTATTTGATGAGTAAAATCCTAGGTTGAACAAAACTGTTTAGTAGAGTTTTTCAGATCACCATAATCAGAATCCAAGTTCTATTCAAGGACTTCCTTGTCAGACCACAAATGCTGCTCAAGTATTTCCACTTAAGTCCTTTCTTAGTCCCTTAACAAAAATCCTTATGGCCTATCCTTTTTTAATAACTTAACCAATCATAAGAACACTCCCTACAATTAACATCAATGGCCTTCTCTACCGAATTCCAAGAACACTCCCTACAACTACCATCAATTTTACAAGCTCCTATCGTATTATGAAGCAATAGTCAAATAATTTACTCAAGTTCATTTGTTTTAAATTTTCATATTTTCTCCATAATCATTCCATGCCTACGGAAATGCCAGTACATTCTGGCCAATCCCACTTTGAAGTTTAGAGTTCAATAGGACTATAATCTAAAATTTAATTGAGAACAGAAGTGCATCTCTAAGAGCATCTCTAATGCTAAAAGCTAAAATCGAATGCCAATTCTATATTTTGAAAGGTGCTACAATGTCAAAATGCTACAATTTAGCAATTCTGCTCCAATGGTGTATTTCATGCAAAATGATATTTTTTGACACAACTATCATTCTTTTTCAAGTATCATTTCCACCATTCATATTTGCATCAGTTCAAATCAAGTTGCATACATTAGAAGGAAACACAAATTAAACCTAATTAAAAAGAAGCAAAAATCTAAAAT
>JAOTQH010000060.1:1811939-1822873 GCA_025631255.1 Cornus kousa | reverse complement strand
CATTTAGGTTATGCAATAAATAAAAAAACAAAAAGCAAAGTAAATTTTCAAATAGGCTTTAATGGGTATTTAAGTTAATTTATATTTCAGTTTTTTTTCAACTAACTTTTGTTAATTAAATCACCCTCCTTGAATAGTTGAGGGGTTTTTTTTGACAAAAAAATAGAAAAGGAAAGTTTAATGTAGTTCACCTATTTAAAAAGTAAAATTAACATTTAAAAAAAAATAAAAGAAAAATAAAAGGAAATAATAAATGAGAAGTTGCATAAGGGATAAAAAAAGTCCTTCGACCACTCACCTCGTCTTGCACCTCGTCTTGGAAAATAGATCATAACAAGATTACTACTCTTTTACAGGGAGAATTACTTCTTTTGCTTATCAGCACTGTTCTTACATGTGTACATACAATAATATATATACACAATTATACATATACACTGAGAGAGAGAAACAGGGCAGCCTAGTGGTGAAATTTTGGTGTATATAAGACTTTCTAAATTTCAAACAAACGGACACCGCTCTGTTTGCAATATATGAACAGTTTGTCAGACCCATACCACCTCTGTCTCTCTCTCTCTCTAACAATCCCAAGTCTCTCTGTTTTCTCTCTAAAAATTAAAGAACTCTCCCCCCCGTCTCTCTCTTACAAGTTACAAAGCTCCTTCTTTCTCTCACTTGGCAACTGTCAAAATCTCGCTTTCTCTGAAACACACTATTCCCTCCCTATGTACAACTCATTTCACTTTCTCTCTCTACGACACCCATTCTCTGTCTCTTTCCCCGTCTGGGGTATCTCCTATCGTTTTCAGGAAAGAAACCCTCCTGAAGTTCATGTGAAAAATTGCAGACACGGAGAGAGACAGAGATTTCATGACGCAACCGGATCACTTGCCTCTGATTCAGGTGATTCCAGTCTTCTCTAACCTCTTTGTTTTTTTCTTTTGGAGTCTCACGATTGAACTCCACCGTTGATTCTCTTTTCCACGTTCTCAAATCAATGATCTAGGGTTAGTTCAGAGATTGAAAAAGATTGCATTTTTGCTCTTATTTGCATATAGACTTGTAGAGTGTTCTGTTTGTTCTCCCATACATTGCTTCTTGTGAAGTGGATTTTGATTATGGACCTTTAAACCTTGAATTTTTATGTTTAATTTCATGGGTTTTAGATTGCTGCTGGTGGGTTTATGTATCCTAATGATTTGTGTTGAAGGGTTGGTACTTGGGGATTTTTCAGGGATCATCTTCTGACTTGATGTTGTTGTTGTTGCATGTGAATTTGAATGCTTTGTTTATGGGTTTGTAATGGGGGGATTTTTGATTGCTTGGAATGGGACAATAATGTTGGATTTTATACACATTAGTGGGATATCATTGATGGATTTTATTGCAATCATGATGCATATTTGAGAAGATTTGGGATCATTATTGATCAAGATAATGCAATATCTTCTGATATCTTGCCTTAATGTTCCGAAATTTCCTCTTCTCGGTACATTCATGTCCTGACCATGACCAGGGTTGTTCGAGACCGGATACTCAAAGATGCAAATGGTAACATTAGTGATCATCTACAAAATCATATCCACTTGACAAATTGTATTCACCTAAAGAACCATATGCATAAACATACTCCCATATTGGCCGATAGGTCAATTACGAAGGACCTTGTTCTCCTTCAAAGGTCACGTTCGCTCAGAGATCCTTCTACAAGTCCACCCTCATGGCATTCTCCTTCTCTTGATTTGATTTCTAAAAGAGGCGAAAATGATGTCATGGTGAGTAGTGGAAGAAGGTCACTGGGTATTGACCATCAGAGAAATGGTAGGGGGTTTTCTGGAAGCTCACCTATCTTATATAGTCTACCTAGAGAAGCGGTTACTCCCGGTGATGTGAGTCAGCATAATGATGGCATAGCTGCTGTTAGTGACCATTGTAGCAAGAGTAGAGTTCCGGAATGTAGAAGAATTAAGCGAGAAGAGTCGAGTGGAGGGAATTTGGGAACTGATCTTATTGCTGACAATGATGAGCCTCTAAAAGATGGTAATGTTTTGGTCTCTGAACCAAAGTATAAGAAAATGAAACAAAGGGGGATGCATAGAGAAGATGTTTACCTCAAGACACTCTCCAAGCAACTGCACGAGGTTCGAATGGATAGTGATGCTGTTGCATCATCTCACACCCATCTTCATGGACAGCATACCCAAAATGAGAAAACTGGTGAGGGAGCAGAAGGGAGCGTCCGTGAAAACTGCAGTGGACTAAAAAGAATAAAAAGGCGCAAGTTTCAACGTGAGAGTAGAACTCAAGCTGCTATGGCTTCCAGAGATGCTGGGACTCGGAATGAAATTCCTGTTGTCTCTGAGTCATTAGCTCAAGGTTCAACTTGCCCAAAGTATCAGATGGAGGAGGGAGAAGAAGAGTATGCTGATCAGAATGTCACAAGGGCTCCTAGAAATGGATGTGGTATCCCTTGGAATTGGTCAAGAATTCATCATAGGGGGAAAAGCTTTCTTGACATTGCTGGGAGGAGTTTGTCTTGTGGTTTGTCTGATCCAAACTTAAAGAAAGGTGCTCCACTTCCTCGAGGGAGAGATGTTTCTGATATGCCTGCCCTGTCTGACCACTCAAGCTCGTTTACTAAATCTGATGTAGAAGCATTGCCTTTACTAGTGGAGGGGTTTGGATCCCAGGGGAGCACTGACGACGCCTGTTGGGTGCATGACTATTCTGGGGAGTTGGGCATTTTTGCTGATAATCTATTAAAGCATGAAATGGATTCTGACCTTGCTTCGGATGCTAGATCTGGTGATGGACAAAAGTTTAGAGGACATCGCAGTGGTAGGCATCGAATCCTGACTCAGAAATACATGCCAAGGACCTTTCGAGATCTGGTGGGGCAGAACTTGGTAGCACGAGCTCTTTCAAATGCTATTATGAGGAGGAAGGTTGGGTTGCTTTATGTGTTTTATGGTCCTCATGGCACTGGTAAAACCTCCTGCGCTCGCATATTTGCCAGAGCTTTGAATTGCCAATGTCCTGAGCATCCTAAACCTTGTGGGTATTGCAATTCTTGCACTGCGCATGACATGGGTAAGAGTCAAAATATAAAGGAAATAGCTCCTGTCAGTAATTTTGACTTCCATAGCATTATGAATCTACTTGACAATATGATTGTTTCCCAGCTTCCGTCATACAGAGTGTTTATTTTCGATGATTGTGATACTATGTCTCCTGATTGCTGGAGTGCTATATCCAAGGTCATTGATCGAGCACCCAGGCATGTGGTTTTTCTCCTTGTCAGTTCGAGTCTCAATATTCTGCCTCATATAATCATATCCAGGTGCCAGAAGTTCTTTTTCCCAAAGTTGAAGGATGCAGATATTATCTATACTTTGCAGTGGATTGCCACCAAAGAAAATATAGACATCGACCAGGATGCTCTAAAACTTGTTGCATCCAGATCAGATGGATCTTTGAGGGATGCGGAGATGACTCTTGAACAGTTGAGCTTGCTCGGGCAGAGAATCTCTGTTCCTCTGGTTCAGGAATTGGTATGTTGTCTTTTTATCTACCTAAAAAAAAAATCTCAGTGATACTATTAAATATTCTTGCTTGGTGTGTTGGATGTTAATACTTGTAGATGTATAAATTCAGAAATTGAGTTTCCTTGGTCAAAGGATTCCCATTCCTCTGTTTTGATTTTTTTTTTTTTTGGGTGGGGGCAATTTCCATTCTTCTGTTGCTAGATAGAGATAACAAGCATAATATTGTTCTTGCTACCTAATTGCAATGTTAGTAGACTTTTTTTTTTTAATCATCATCTTACATCAAACAATATTTAGTTTTTGAACATTTGTTCTACTGTTTAATTAATGATTTTCCAATGTGCTGCTCATCCTGCATCTCTGTCTCTTCCTCGGGTTCAGTGAAGTGCCATGCTGCATGTCTTTTTGTAACAATTAATTTTCACTGATTAATTCAGAGGGTTTATCATAAGTAATTTCCATCAATTATAGTACATATAAGATTTATTTGAGCCTAGCCTATCCCATTGATCATTCAATTGTAGCACACAAGAGAACTGAAATCAGCAAAGCACTGTTCTCGGATACCATTCACAGGCACTTTGCCTCAATATCTTACTCCTTTATGCCTTTACTAACTCCAAAAGATCATATCTTCTTCAATATTTTAATTAGAAAAACTTATCACTGCCAGTTTCGAATAGTTCTTCCTTGGCGAGGTACCATGTCAGTTTCGGTGTATAGATTGTCAGAGACTGTTTTCCCCATACTTATCCTGGATTGAATGAGGAGGGTGCACTTCGTCTTCTAAGCCTCTTGTTCACAAGAAAGGAAGAGGGAGAAAAAGAGAGTGGAGAACAGAGAGAGGTGAAAAGACAAGTTTCTCTTTTTTCAAATATAATACTAAGAAGAGAGATACAGATACAAAAAGATAAGAGAAGGGAAGAGGAAGTAGGGGGGAAGACAAAGTTCAAAGCTCTTCCAAGTATGGATACAAAGCCCATGTATTGGCTTAAAAAAATCGAAAACTTGTAGATATGTTTAAAACTGATCCTACCTAACACAGTACCTTAATTTAAGTCAAAACATTATTGATAAAGCCATTCAAAGTCTTAATAAACTGAAAATACAGCAGCGTTATTTAGAAAAACTCAGAGACTAATATGTTTAGATATATCAATCAACAAATTGTTGCATCAGTATATTTCTCTAATCATCTTGTGTGAACTGTGTACCTCAGCCAAACTTAAAAAACATTATCTTTCCAAAAGCACTAACAGTTTTTTTTTTTTTTTTAATTGCCCCACCTCAAAGCACACTAACAAGTTCCTCACTGTTATTGCAGAAACAACAAAATTTACAAGCCAAATCTTGGGTTCTGATACCATGTTAGGGCTGCGGAAGTGTGATTACTTCCTGTTTGCAATAATTTCTTTCCCAACTTTTTGTAATATTTTGATGTTTTGCCAATTTGAGTTTTGTTTCTTGGAGGAGAAATGTCATACTTGTCTGGTTAGTGGTTGAACATCACATAGCTATATGCGATTTTTTTTTTTTTCAAGAAATATTTTTCTAGTATTTCTGGAATTTCCCCTACACTATGAGGTCAATACCTTTTAATTGAAAGATAGTTTCTAATACTGCTTATACATTATGGATACATAAGAAGGTTCATGGGAAATTTTGTAAACTTTTAAGGGTAGTTTCTAATAGTGCATATACATTATGTACATATAAGAAGGTTCATGGGAATTTTTGTAAAGTTTTAAGGTATTATTTAAATTTTGTAAAGTTGTAAGGTTAGTTTCTAATAGGGTAAGTTGAGTGAGCTGTTACGAACTTCACTTATACGTGGAATGTCCAAAGAAGCAATTTGACACATCATTTGTAAAGCCATGATCTTTCTAAAAGACTTGCCATTGGCAATATATTCTTTTGGTTGTCGCCTATTTGTTAGGGGCATTTTGATGTCATAGAGGAAATCTGTTACTCTAGAGTTTTGGTGCATGATAGCACATTTTATAAATCTAATTTACTGTGTTCTTCGTAGCATTTGAATTGAGTTTGTTTATGTATAGGATCGTCTTTTAGAATTCCACATAATTATATAATTTGATTTTTAATTAAATGTCTATAGTGGGTTTCCCACCATGAGAAGGGGGCAGGAGGTTGCTTGTGTTTTAAATGAATGATAAATTTTGGGTTGGTTTGATCTTTTGCCTTCAAATGCTGTGGAAGATTGGGTGGACGACTTTTTCACTTGGGAAGTTCAAACATGCCTTACACGCTAAATTCAAATAGTATCTTCAGAACAAATTGGAAAATACTGAATGAGAAGAACTTGTTCATGAAGTTTTGATCTTACCAATCAAGTTTTAACTTTAAAACTAACTCTACTAGTCTTAGTTCTCCTTTAATTGTTTAATTTTCATTAATTTGATAACCTTTTAATCCTTAACATGCCACTAGTAAACTACACATGCATGTATATGTAATTTTTTATGATTAGGTGATTAATTATTATGATAAGAACATGCCTATCAAAAAATAAATAAATAAAAAATGATAAGAACATATTAATTTCTTTTTAATCACATTTACATTTATAATACATGATATGTTGCATCCAATGTGTTCTATTTGTTTTTGTTTCACCAAATATTTTGTTCTATTGATTGTATAATTTCACATTCTTCAAGAAACTGTGAATTCATTAGATTTTCGAGAAAAAAGAGGGACACTAAAAGAAAAGATTGACTGTATTCATCAGTTAAATGAAAAACTTGAAAAGTAAAATGATAGAGAAAATAATAAATAAAACCCTTCTCTTTACAGCCCTTAAAGTTCTAATGCATTTGTTCATCAGCTTCATTACGTCATAGGGAGTATGATTTTACACTTTACTTTTAAGAATCTATAGTCTTAGGCTAATTGAACGCCCATTCGTTTTCATTTATCGTCGATCTAGCCAAATACCCTGGATTTACGGATGGGGGTTTTCCGGTCCTGTACCATTGTATGAATAAGAATTTTGAGTACAAAAAAACAAGGAAGGGAAAAACCCCTTTGAAAGAAAAGAAAGCCAACCAGGCTAGCAAATACCCCTTATCCAGATCTTGTAGATCAAAATTATCAAGTAAACCAGATTTATCCAGCCTCAGCAAGGCTAACTTGTATAGGGACTCTATTGCCATGGATTCTTGTCCCGCATCGGATTTGGATGGGGAGGGCCTTGGGCATATAAGGTTGGGTGGGTTAAGCTTTTGGGTCGGACTGGGAAGCACCCGGCCCATGACAAATGGTATCAGAGCAGGCCCAATCGTTGATCCGGTGGGGGAGAATGTCATGGATTCTTCTTCCACATCGGATCCGAATGGGGAGGGTTCTTGGGCATATAAGGTTGGGTGTTAGCACCGCCTAATAGCTTAAGCTTTTAGGTCGGACCGCGAAGCACCTGGCCCGTGACACTATGCTCATACAGATAGCATCCTCCTTATCACAATCAAGATGGACATATCTGCTAATTTGTTTCATTCCCTAAACAAGTGAGAAGTCAAAACCCAAGAATAAACCATCTGTAACTTGTAACACCCCATGTTAAATGTGGATGTTCAAGAAAGGAACACAACAAACAGTAATTAGTTCGACTACAACTTAAAAACTAGGTTCAGTCTCAACCAAGCAAAGATTACATTCCGAGCAAGAAGTCATGTCATTTTTACGTAGCATATATATTTAGTGGATTGTTGTAGGAGCTGATAAAGCAAAGTTCAACAACCTGTACTTCGTTTACCAAGTATTTGATACTTTTGGGTATAGTATTGCATTTATTTCAATTTGAGAAAAGAAACTTAAGCATATCATGCATAATCAGATACAATTTCCAATCAGGATACAGAAATCATTGTTTGATTTGCCACCAATCAAATATGATCTTCTGTATGTTACTATTTTTGTGCAAGTGCTTGGTGTTTTAATGTCTTGAATAATTACTATTTGTCAAAGATAAAGGAAATGCTTTCACATCTGCTTGACATTGACATCTCAATAACTTTTAAAATTAGATGCATTTAAGGCTGTGGTTGTAAAATATGAATTTGCTAAATGATTAATGTAACTTTTTTCCAGGTTGGACTTATCTCTGATGAGAAGTTGATAGATCTACTTGATTTAGCATTATCTGCTGACACAGTTAATACTGTGAAGAATTTGAGAGAGATATTGGAGCCTGGTGTTGAGCCATTAGCTTTGATGTCACAACTTGCTACTATGATAACTGATATTCTTGCTGGCACCTATGATTTTACAAAAGAAGGGCCTAGAAAGAAGTTCTTTCGACAACAAACATGTAAGTCCCAAAATATTTGGTGCACACTTGTTTAATTCACTGGTTTTCATATTATTAAAAAAATAAAAAAAACAAAAAAAAAAACTTTCATTTAATTACAAGTCACAGTACGGGTGCATATTGGCCTCCTTTTTTGCCAACTGACAGATGGAACATGTTGGTTTCAGTACCTAAAGAAGATATGGAAAAACTGCGTCAAGCTTTGAAAACATTATCTGAAGCTGAAAAACAACTGAGAATGTCAAATGACAGATTAACATGGCTAACGGCTGCAATGCTGCAACTTGCTCCTGATCAACAGTATATGTTGCCTAGTTCTTCTGCCGACAGTAGTTTCAATCATAGTCCATCTGTCTTAATTAGTGCTGGTGTAAGAGAGAGACCTAGGAAAAGTAAGGTTGAGCGAGATGTGATGCCTAGTACTGACAGAGGATTCTCAACAGATGTTAGAATAGAAAACCTTCAAGCTGGAAATTTTAGTGATGTTAATTATAATGGTACAGATAGAAAAAGAAATGCCAGGGCTGGAAAACTTCCTGAACAGAGATTTAGAGTCTCTACTGATCTGAATAGAATGAGTGGCAGGCCTTTATCAGGTAAAGTTCATAAGGAAATTGAAGAAATTTGGCTGGAGGTGCTTGAAAAGATTGAAATAAATGGCATAAAAGAGTATATGTATCAAGAAGGAAAGCTAATCTCTGTCAGTATTGGTGCAGGTACTTTCTAACACGTGCTATGCCTGTATACTCATGCCGTTAATTGATGCTTTATTGTCATACATTTTGGAAATTTTTTTATCATTATGAGATTTTTGTGTCATTTTATGTGGGAATATTTTTAGCTTGTGAAAGCCTGAAGGTTTTCTTGGGGTCAGATTTATTTGTTGAATTGTGTTTTGTGAATAATTGAAATTAATGCTTTTAATTTTTATCCCTATTCTTTGGATCCCGCTTGCACCAGAATAGGATCCTTATTTCCAATTTTGGTGATTCTAGATTTAGTTTTGGGCTACCTAGCTTGGGAGGATGAGCATAGAAACACAGTCCTGCCTCACCTTTTATAATTATATATATATATATATTTATTTCAAAATTAAACCTTATTTTTCCCCCTGTTAAACACATTTTGTTCTAGGACTAGTAAAATTAAAATTACTCTGTTGCTCGTCAAAAATATTTTTGATGGATAAATATCAAGAACACACTCAGATGGGAATTCAAAATGTACAGGGTTCATCATTATTCTTTAGAGTATTAGAGTGTGTGGTGTACCCCGTCCATTATAATTCTTGTTCAGTATACATAAAATATACATTAGTGGTAACATTGATTTAGTTAATTTTTTTTTTGTTCAAGATCTAAATTTTAAGGAAAATAAAAGAAAAAAAGAGCAAATTAGACTGTCGAAAGTACTGGCTATCTCTTAGTGCAGTGGTAAAGCTCAACTTGCCAAGTGTGAGAACTCTGGTTCAAATATGCCACTTTGTACAAATAATGCCTACAGTTAAATTTGTACCTAATCTATCCCTCCTAGCACCATTCATTAAGGGGGCCAAACTGCGTAATGACTTTTTATAGGTTGTCAACAAGCAGCTATACATCTTATTTAATTGGATAATAATATTAGGCTACTTTCTTAAGTGTAGTACATTGGCAAAGAAGTTATGGTATACATGTGAAAACATATGAATCGAAACACTTTGTAATATTTCATTTAGTCAAAAGAGGTATGATGAGTCAAAAGAGTTATAAGGACATTCGATATTTAAATTTGGTGTTCCTATAGAACTTTGAAACCAAATATGTCCTTAATTGCCATTACACGATGGTCAAAAAAAGGGGTCATCACCCAATGTAGTTCCATTAATTGAGGGTGTTGGGAGGTGTGATTTGGATAAAACCTAACCTTTGACATCACTTGCACCAATTGGCTGCTTTCAGTTTTCGAACTCGCGTTCTCATGCTTGACAGCTTGAGCATTTTACCATTGCACCAAGCAATGGTCTCTAGAATTTACAGAATGGTAAATATAAAATGGAGTTGTGAATGTAGTGAAATGGAGATAGAATGTAACTTTCTATTGAAGAGGAAAGCATGATTTGGAAATGGCAAGTGAGGAATATGTCTACTTTCCAAAACCATAAGGACTACACATACTATTTTCCTTAGTTCTACGGTAATCAAGTGAATAGAATATTTCTAACATTATATAAGAAAAATAACGAGGGATAAAATAATCTTTTTTATTTATAAAAAATTATATGATTAAATTAGCTTTAATGGTCTCAGAATTCAATAAATTAATGGTACATAAAGGAAGAAAAATGAGAATTGAATATACTAATTAAAAGAAAAATTAGAGTTCTTAAAAGGTTATTAGAAGGATTTTAATTTAATATTTTAGAACCATGGCTATCATCTATTTAATTACAAAATAAAAGAAAACATATACTGCATCTATATCTTTATATAAACAAATATTCGTAACCTCTAACCATTCCAATCTATTATTAATAATCTTATAGTCAAGTGAGTTTTTATACATTTCACTTTCATCTTTTACCTTGTCCCCTGGATTCATTTATTAGTCACCTTCTTTGTCATAAAATAGAAGGAGAATATCAGTAAGATTGACTACCAGAATAATGTGTTTCAAAAGCAATAAAATTCTGATTCTACCATTTGTGATCAAATAATGTACATTTAATGCGCTAATAGTTTTTTTGGTAGGTACGCGGACATCCACTTTTTCCCAATTGAAACCCGAACCCTCATGCTTCACTTTGTCCCAATTTGTATCAGGAGTTCTTAAAACTTACCAACTTTGTTCAATACACACACACATATGTTATAAGATACCGTAACTCTATAATGAAAAAGAGAGGTAAAGCTATAGTAGGTAGACACACATATATGTAAATGTCCACCTTTCCATTTTTGGCTGTCCCAAAATAAATGTCCAATTGAAAAGTCAAAGTACTATTTTTTTTGTAACATTACCAATTTAACATTCTTGAATTGAACTTATAAAAAGAAAACCATCACATCCCTATGGATAGATTT
>JAOTQH010000060.1:1795870-1811839 GCA_025631255.1 Cornus kousa | reverse complement strand
ATTTAATAGTTTATAAAATCAGTTCATAACTCTCCTTATAAGAGGATTCTTTCTGAAGTATTGCTCATAATCAAATGCGAGGTAGCTCGAGTTCCTCAAAGGTCAGAAATGGTAAATATTGGTCTGCTCATCATAGGATTAATTTGAAGCATTAAATATCAGTCAAACATCACTTAATGGCTTACCCAGAAAATTGATTGGAAGAACTGCTTGGCTGGAAAATTTAAAAACCCTAGTGTAATTAGGGACACTTGTCCTTTCACATGGCCAAATACAGTGGAGTCTGTCCATTTAAAAAGGCCATAAATTGCTTGTTTTATTAGGCCCTTTATAACGAAATTTATGGAGAGGGCATAGGTGTCCATGACCCCATGCATTCTTTTTTAAATTACAATCTAAAATATAAAATAGTGTTGCGTTTAAGAACACCGAATAGATATTTTAAATTTGGTATTATAAACAATTTAGATAAAAAAGTTAACTAATTATTTTTCAATTACAAATTCAAACATCCTGTTCAATAATCCCAAAGTATTTATCATTAAGCTATCCCGTGTATGCTAACAACTCAACTATTATCTGCGTGTTCATACAATGTTAACCTCTACATAGGGTTTCATATGATCAAAAAGCTGTTACTGATACGTCGGCTTGCTGTACCATTCGCTGACTCTGGCCTCAATTGTAATATATATAGCATGCATGAATCTTGAGATTGAGAATGCACATGACATTCTTTTGTTTTAGTGCAGTAGCTAGGCGACAAAACGTGTGGTCCATCTACACTTAAATAATTTCTAATATAAATCCAATAAGATCCATGTAATTGATTGTGTAAGATCTATATTTAAATTGGAAGTGTTACTAAATTCCAATCAACTTTACCAGTAGAACACTTATTCATAGCAGGTGAAATGCGGATTGTACACACAAATTTTGTAATTGCAAATAAAAGGATGAAAGATAAGGCCAATAATAATTTTATTAATTTATAAAAAATTAATGAGTACAATCTCTGACGTATTCTTTACAAAAGAAAAAATATATTCTTTGATTCAATTTCTTTTATCGGTTGGATCTAAGGACTGTTGGAACTTGATATTGAATCAGACTATTGGCAATCTTCTTTAAGTATTTGTAGTTGAGAAAGACCAAATGTTAAAGAAGCTTGATCTCGAACAACTTGTTGAATCGCAAGGAAAGAAAGACACGATTTGATTTTGGATGTGTTTTTTGTTGATCTCCATGGCAGGATTTGATGTGTTTGTTGTTTTGTTGATTTTCCTCTTCAGGTTGAACTTATGTATTTCTTTATGAAATTATGGATTTTCTAGAATTTTCAATTTATGTACCCCTTCCTTAATGTCTCTATTTATAGGCTTTTTAAATTAATATGATGATGACATGTGCCATTTCTTACATAATTATAATTGGGCTGAGCCGATTGTATTGTGATAATTATCTAATAAAACTAATTATTTTAAATATATTTTATTAAGAATAATTATCTTTATTATTTAATCACCTGAGTTTGGCTAATTAAATAATTTAAGTTAACAAAGTTTGTGCCAACTAAATAATTTAATTAAACATGAAACTCATATTTGATGGATCAATTTGTCAAAATAAAAGTTCATGAAATTTTAGTATCTACACTATAATCGATTCAAGTCCACATCAAATTGAGTCTCTCTCAATTCCAAAGAGGCAAGGAATCATTTCCTAGATCTTCCAATGTCTAACAAGTAATTTATGAATGAGCACTGTGGAAGTGTGTGTGAGTGTGTCTATGTGTTCTTACCTATCAAAATTAGGTTTATTTCCAACCTTTTCTTCCCAATAGTCCAAGTAATTAAGAAACATAAATTAGATGATAAAAGACATTTCTTACTTCTAAATATATATTTCAATTTTAAAAATTGTGTTTGGCAGCATGAAATTGGAATTTTGGAATTAAAATTAGTAAAATTTGATAAAATTTTGAATCAAAATTATTATTATTATTATTATTATTATTATTATTATTATTATTCAAATTCTACCGATTATAATTCAGAAATTTCAATTTCATACTAGGAACATAATATAATTATTTTTTAACAAGAGCAATGTGTCTTACTTACCAAAAACAAAGTGCAATGGTTATCCTTTGGGCGTGGGCCTTTACCTTAATTGGTCGGTAGGACAACAACAGGAGGTGTTGGTTTAAGCATCTTTTCTCTCCACACACATTCCTGATTTTGATGATACTTAATTCCTCTACATACAGATTTGAGACAACACATGATGGATGACTTTGACAAGTTCATCCACAAGGATAAAATGTGTTGGATTCCAAACATTTTGTATAAAATATATGTGCATATATATATATTTATTTATTTGATCAGCCAATTCTTTATCATGCATGATTTATTTATTATGCATGATTTAGTCCAGCTTGTTGGACTTTCTCTTTGACTCATTTATTTGTCATTTTTTTTTCCCGACTCATTTATTTGTCTATCAATGACAAATGATAATAAAGAACCGTTTGTGCAAGTGGTACTGGTTGGCAAATAATAATATACTAGACGACACACAATCCACGTGTCTTCTTCTCATTGTATCTCTCTGTACAATTAGTACTTTTCACTCCTTTAACTTTTTTACCCACGGAGTACTAAAATTTTACATTGTGAATTGATTGCAATTTAAGAGAAAGATCTTAAAGAGAGAGACAGAAAGAGAGAGAGACAGAGACAGAGACGAGTGTCTTCTACGCCAGGCTTCTTTAATGACTTGAGCAGGTCAACTCAACAAGATGGACTTTAATTAGAATGAAATATTGCATAACTAGGAGCAAATTATACTTTGTCACCATAAACATAATCGTCTTCTTTTTTTTTTTTGCACGATCTACCAATTGAATTGAGGGAGAAAAAAAGCTAGAGAAATGATAATTTATGAGTATCATTTGCAGTTACGATTACGGTGTCGGTCGCAATCACACTATAATGAATTCAGACAAAATCAATGTAAACTAGTTGATATAGATTGCATATCGGATTCGAAAAAGGATCGTATATCGAACGACACTGCAAATCATGTTGATTAGTTAAAAATAAAAGAAAAAAAATAAAGTTATTAGAGAGTCCATTATTTTTAAAATTTAGAATTTTCACTTGTCAAACACTAAACAGTATATCTATATTTTTATTTTATTCTACACAAAATCAAAGATTTTCAATTAACTAAAATCTTAACCAAGTATTAGCTCTAGCTTGGATGTAAGTTGTAACTAATTTAAATTGATACCCCTAGTGCATCTTAGGAGTAAATTATATTGATTTTTCTTGAAATTTGAACAAATTAAACAATTTAGCTTTTATTAGTATAACCTTTTCTAAACCAATTTGTCAGTTGCCAAAAAAATGACTTTGAGTGGAAAAAGTCAATAATGCTTTTATATTATTACACTGCATCTTATACATTTAAAGGACAAAATTGTCATTTTGCTTTCATATTATATTACATTGCATCTTATACAATTCATGGATAAAATTGTCATTTTTATAAATTTGGTTAATAGTTATGTCAGAACGAAAATATTAATGGTGTCATTGAGCACACACGCCACTAAAAATTAAATTAATAAATATTGAACGGTCTACAATGTGTAATTTACTCAATTTTCAAAGAAAGTTGGTATAATTTATCATAGTTTTGCGGGAACATAAAATCAGTACTTTGAATTTAAGATTAATTATTATTTTTAAATTAAATTTCTTTTAATTACAAATTCAAATCATTTACTCAACCTTCAAAGAAAGTTAGTATAATTTATTATAGTGTTGCGTTTGGGAACATCAAGTCAGTGCATTGAATTTAAGATTAAAAAATATTTAGTTATTAAATTTTTTATTTAATTACAAATTCAAATCATGAATTTGGGGCTTACAAATATAGCACAGATGTTATTAACAACTAGAAGTCCTAGATTGCAAGCTAGCCAAATTGTACGTACATACATGACATATAAAAGACACTTGCATTAGCATATTGACCCCCTCGTCCTAGACTGGCATTTGCCAGAAAGAGTAAAAGAAGAAAAGAATCCGAAGAGAATTTTTGCTCCTTATCATTAACCTGGTAATCATCATATAGTAATCAGACACTTCTTTCTTAAACACACTCAAATTTGGCACACGTGACCTTGACATTGATTGTTGGTGTCAGGAGTACTAAATTACCTGCCATATATAACCACAAATAGTCACTATGGATCATGATGCCAGTTTGAGTTATTTTTTTTTACCACAACTTTATCATGTTAACATCAAATCTTATCAATTTTAAACACTGAATGATGCTAAGAGTGAGTGAATATCTTCGTAGTCCAACAGTTTGGTTACTTCCTGTATTCTTTGAGAGTCCGACTTTAAACTTTTATATTTTTAACTTTTAATTTAACATAACATTCTTGTTTGATATATATTCAGAGGTATAATTAAGTGAGTAATTACTTTTTAAATGAGTAAAAACTACCATATATAGTTGCTTTAATTAAGTGTTACTATATGCAACATATTTTATTCTCTACAATACATATTTTAGTCCAGTCATATTTGGTGCAATTAAATCAAGTTTTGATTAGTGTGGCAATTAATGATCCAGTATGGGCCCCGTGCATTGAAATCGCAGATTTGAAAGGCATAAACAACAAGAAGTTAAAAAAGAAAAAGAAAAATACAAATTCGGCAGCACTCAAATGAACAAGTAATAATCGGTCCTGGTCATTCTATTTATAAGATTGTACTAAATGGAATAAGGGTACGGATGATAAAAATAGAATCAGCACAAAAGCTCATTTTTCTCATAAGCAAGATCATGACATTTTTCCACAACATTGGCCTTTCTTTGCTCTTCCCGCTACTGCCCTGGCTAGATTTCGTATTGGCTGTTTTATGGCATGAGACTAGTTTGGTACATGGTTAAATTGTAGACATGAATAAGTTGCCAAAGACGTAAATATATATCAAAATAAGAACACAGAATAGAAGAGTAGAGTAATGTTCTCAAAAGAATTGGGTTTAGATTTAAGAACCCATCTTTATTGGGCAAGAGTTTCTCTACAAATTGCCCTCACTTCGAGTCCTACGCTTAACAGGACTTGTCTTTTAACACCGTGAAAGAAAAATATATATATGTATGCATATAACTCATATAATTATTTATAGGTTTTAAATAGTTGAGGGGGATTCTTTGGTAAAAAAATTAGAGTGGGGAGATTTATTGAAAAAGGTTACAAGTCGATAGAGGTTTTTCGGTAAAAAAGAGTATGCAAACTTAGAAAAAAAAGAAAAAAAAAAATTGAGTATTCAAATACCACATAACAACATTAAATTGAAAATGCAACAATGATGTGAATGTGGTTGCATTCCGATTTAACAATATGACAATGTTTGCATCTTGATGTAAAGAAAATGCTGAGTATAGTTGGGACTATTGTGACTACATAATCTTCGTCCATAGATTTGAAGACTTCGTTGTGAGACTCTCAAGAAGGCGAATTTACAAAGTCGTGACAGTCACAACTCACAATTATGCGTAACACAACTCTCTTTTGTACTAGTACTACTGTATTTTCGAAGTAAATATATTGTATAAGTATTTTTATTGTTGTTGCATTGGTGTTGTGTTCTGGATGCAGTGAATTATATTCTTGATTTAAATTATAATCTAGACTAGAAATTTTAATTTTCTAGTATTATATGCTATTGTAGAAAACAAGAATATGGTTTGTAATCGCGGTATTGTTTGCGATTGCGTGTAACAGATTTAGACGTATATCGGTATAAACCGACTTATTCATGAAATTATGTAAAAAATCTTGAATTCTTAAAAAAAAAGAAAAATAAATAAATTTATGAATGGATCAATGTGTGCGGCGGATACAACGAATCATGGACAAGAACAATGACTGCCTTGTGGTTCTTGATTTGTTTTATATTAATAATGCACTTGTTTGATTTGTTTTGAGATATTGATGCATTTGTCCAACTTATTAGCTCAAAGTATCAAACTGGGAGGTGACCTAACATCCATCAATCCATTGAAGATTCCAATATGGCCCAATCAATCACTCTGGATAGTCCAACCCATCAAAGACCGTACATGAGATGGTAAATTAAAAGAAACGGACCTTTTGTTCTCACGTGGGTCCACCAAAAAATAATTTGATTTTCATTTAATTTAATTTTAGAACACAGAATTTCAAAAAAATATATCAATATATGGTATACAGCTGAAACAAACGGACACAAAGCTTTATTTGCAATCTGTCCTGTTTTGAAGCTGTTCGTCAGCAGCAGAATCTCACTCATACAGCCCGTAACAGCCTTACTCTCACCTCTATCTCTCAACATCTCACTCTCGCTCTCTACATCTCCATCTGCAGGACATAATTCCCTCTGTAAAACACTCTCTTACACTTTACAACACTTGTTCTCTCATTTTGCAACTCTCTCTCTCTAAATCGACTGTGTCTAAAATATACCCTACTCTTCTCTCTCTCTCTCTATATATATACACACACACACACACATATGCACAACTCACTTACTTTCTCTCTCTACAACTAAAGGCACCGTCTCTTTGTCCGTCTGGGGCATCTTCTATCGTTTTCGGAGAAAAAGCCCTCGTGAAGTCCATGTGAAAGTTAACAGAGATCTGGGATTTAAGGGGGTAACGGGTCACTTGCCTCTGTTTCAGGTGAATCGAGTGTTCTCTAACCTCTTTTTCTTCTTTATGCTATCTTTTCCCCTCTTTTGACTCTTACGATTTCATGTTAACAGTTCACACTTAATCTCCACCTTAGATTTTCTTTGCCATTTTGTCATAAACGGTGATCTTTTAGGTCTACATAGCAAAAGAGAAACTTTGATTGGGTCGGTGATTCAAAAAGATATTGTACTTACTCTGCTCTTCTTGTGTTCTGTGATATGCGTGTATGAGTTTTGGTCATTCTTTAGTTCATTGAAGCTCAGATGTTGCTGACGTTGCTGCTTCTTAAGTAGCATTTGGGTTTGGAGTTTTTAAAGCTTGAATTTGTATGTCATGCCATGAGTTTTATATGTTGCTGTGTATCTGCTGGTGGGTCATTGATTTTTCTCGAAGGGTTGGTACTTGGGGTGTTTCGGGGAAGTCGCCACTGGACTTGAGATTATTGTTGTTGCATGTCAATTTGAATGCTTTGATTACGGATTGGTAATGGGGGATTTTTGATAGCTTAGATTGGGCATCAATGTTGGATTTGGGACTTCATAATTTAGAAGATTTCCAACAGTTACAAATCCAGAAAATGCAGCGTAATATATCTTGCCTTGATGCTCCAAAATTTCCCCTATTGGACACATTTATGCTCTGATCATGACCAGGGCTGTCCGTGACCGGATACTAAAAGATGCAAATGGCAGTATTAGCGATCATCTACGAAACCATATCCATTTGACGAATTGTATTCACCTGAAGAACCATATGCATAAACATAGCCCCATATTGGCTGCCGATAGGTCGCTTATGAGGGATCTTGTTGTCCTTCAGAGGTCCCGATCTCTCAGGGATCCTTCTACAAGTCCGCCCTCATGGCATTCTCCTTCAGTTGTTGATCTACTTTCTAAATTAGGTGAAAATGATGTCACAGTGCCTAATGGAAGAAGGTCTGTGGGCATTGAACCCCAGAGGAATGGTAGAAGGTTGTCTGGTAGCTCACCACCCTTAGCTAATCAACCTATAACAAAGGTTGCTGCCAGGGAGGTGATCAGGTATAATGATAGGGTAGCTGCAGTGAGTGAGCATAGTAACAAGAGCGGCATTCAGCAACGCAGAAGAATTAAGGGAGAAGAATCGAGTGGAAAGAATTTGGGGATTGGCCCTATGGGTGGCAATGATAAGCCTCTACAAGATGGTAATGATTTAGTTGATGATATTGTTTTGGGAAACACTGAACAAAAGGCTAAGAAAATGAAACAAAAGGGGAAGCATAGAGAAGATGTTCTCTTGAAGACCCTCTCTGAGCAATTGAACGAGGTTCGAACTAATAGTGATGATGTAGCATCATCTCACATCCATCTTCATGGAAAACATACCCAGAATGAGTTAACCCACGAGGAAGCAGAAGCCAGTATCCACGGCTACTGCAGTGGACTGAGTAGGATAAAAAGGCGCAAGTTCCGAGGTGCGAGAAGAACTCGAGCTGTTGTAGCTTCCAGACATTCTTTGGCTCAAAATGAAATGTCTGTGGCCTCTAATTCATTAGCTCAAGGTTCAGCTCGCCCAAAGTATCACATGAAGGAGGAAGAAGATGAGTATGCTGATCAGAACATCATGAGAGCTCCCAGAAATGAGTGCATTCCTTGGAACTGGTCAAGAATTCATCATAGGGGGAAAACATTTCTTGACATGGCTGGAAGGAGTTTTTCTTGTGGTTTGTCTGACTCAAAATTAAAAAGAGGGGGTCCTCTTCCTCGAGGAAGAGATATTTCAGATATGCCTATGATGTCTGACCAATCAAGCTCGTCTACTAAATCTGATGCAGAAGCAGTGCCTCTACTAGTTGAGGCATCTGGATCTCATGGTAGCACTGAAAATGCTGGTTGGGTGCATGACTATTCTGGGGAGTTAGGCATTTTTGCTGATAATCTATTAAAGCATGAAATTGACTCTGATCTTGCTTCGGAAGCTAGATCTGGTGATCGACCCAAGTTTAGAGAGCGTCGCAATGGGAGTCACCAGAACCTGACGCAGAAATACATGCCAAGAACCTTCAGAGATCTGGTGGGGCAGAATTTGGTAGCACAGGCTCTTTCGAATGCTGTTGTGAAAAGGAAGGTTGGGTTACTATATGTGTTCTATGGGCCTCATGGCACCGGTAAAACCTCTTGTGCTCGTATATTTGCTAGAGCTTTAAATTGCCAGTCTCCGGATCATCCTAAACCTTGTGGGTTTTGTAATTCTTGCATTGCGCATGACATGGGTAAGAGTCGAAATATAAGGGAAGTAGGTCCAGTCAGTAATTTTGACTTTGAAAGCATTATGGATCTGATTGACAATATGATTGTTAGCCGTTTGCCATCACAGTACAGAGTGTTTATTTTCGACGATTGCGATACTCTATCTCCTGACTGCTGGAGTGCTTTGTCAAAGGTCTTTGATCGAGCACCCAGGCGTGTGGTATTTGTCCTTGTCAGTTCAAATCTTGATGTTCTGCCTCATGTAATCATTTCCAGGTGCCAAAAGTTCTTCTTCCCTAAATTGAAAGATGCAGATATTATTTACACTTTGCAGTGGATCGCGACCAAAGAAGATCTAGAAATTGATAAGGATGCATTAAAACTAATTGCATCCAGATCGGATGGATCTTTAAGGGATGCTGAGATGACTCTTGAACAGTTGAGCTTGCTTGGGCAGAGAATCTCTGTTCCTCTGGTTCAGGAACTGGTAAATTCCTTCTTTTCAACCGCCTAAATAAGATCTCCATAAATTGTTCTTATCTTCTTACATCATGTAATATTTGATTGCTATGTTGGATTTCAAATAATCGTGTTTGTATGTGTATAAAATCAGCAATTAAGTTTAACCAATGAATGATTCTTATTCCTCTGTTAATAGAGCTAGCATGCTTGTATAATTTTTGCAACCTTAATTGCAATGTTTATATATATATATATATATATATATAATCTTTTTAACATCAAGTAATATTTTTAAGGTTGCAACTAATGTTTTGGAACATTTGTCGTAGATATTCCAGTTTAAGTAATGGTTCTTCAAGCTGCTGCCAATGCTGCATTTTCTTTTATAAGTGCCTACGCTGCATACCTTTTTGTGAAAAATAATTATTTGGTATTAATTAAAGTCTATCATAGGTTAATCAGTAATAGTTATACATTTTGAAAAATAATTGTCACCCAGTAATTGAGGTTGTCTATATAAGGTAATTTGCATCACTTGTAGTACATGAAAAAAATGTTTATTAAATTAATTCTTTTACATTACTTTTGCGAAAGATGATACCCTTTTAATGATCAAGGGAGCTCTTTGATAGAGAATTTGGTGTTTCTTCTTCTTTTTATTTTTTATTTTTTATCCTTCACTATTGCTGAAGAATGGAATTTGTAGCTTTATATTTTTTTGCCAAAGTCACCACAATTTATTTATTTTTTTCATTTTTACTATAATTCTGAACATTAACAAATTCAAACCTTTAATACTAAAAGAAGGGCCTTCGCTTTAGTTTAGTGTAAGCGAGCTCATTTTTTTTTTTTTTCTCCCAATTTTTTTAAGGTCCATTATGTAATCATATGTATATATATATTTCTTACACAATTGTTAAGTACTTTGGTTCATTATTCTTCTTTGGGGCTTTTGGTACTAGATCAGGCTATGTCCAACTAAGCATGCAATCTTGTTAAATTGGCCTAGTTTTAGAGTTCCCCAAACAAACGCTAAAATATAATTCCGTACCTGATCATTTAGATGATGCTAGACTGCCACCCTTAAAATAGAAGTCCACCAAACACAATAGAAGTTTTAGAGTTCTCCAAACAACTGCTAAAATATAAATTCTTCTTTCTTCATTTTTCTGTAGTACCAAAATGTTCTTCAGTAGAAATTAAATTGAAATTCTTACTATTAAATCAGAAACTATTATAATTGTTATAGAAAACCACCACTTCTTCTATTGTATCAATGAGAATGTTAAGTACAAAATAAAGAAAGGGGAAATGATGAATATTATGAAAGAAAAAGATATCCAACTGGGCTAGCCAATACCCCTCACAGGAAACTTTTAGATTTATCCAACTCTCACCAAGAATATAGCATGCTTCAGAAGAGACCACACCCGTATATAAATAATAGAAGATTCCCTCCTTCCTATCCCAACCAAGACAGCCATAGGATTTGCTACCTTGTTACATCCCCTATATATGTAAGAAGTTGGAACCCAAGACAAAAATGTGGAGACATCCCCTACTCCTTTTTGTTGGGTTATAGGGAGATATTGTAAATCCATGGAGGAGATAGTTGATTTTTTGGACTCTCAAAGAGTTTAGAGGCCCTATTAGGCTTTGTGTATTGTCTGAGGGATGCGTTCCCCTTTTGAACGCTTCTTTATACATTCTTTACTTATAAAAAAAAGAAAGAAAAAAAGAACAGCATGCAATTATTAGATCACATAGAACTTTAGAAATAAATTCAAATTCAACCAAGCAAAGATTGCATTCTGAACATAAAGCCAGGCCACCAAAAGATCAACTCAACATAATGTCATTTACTGAGTAATAGGTCTTTATTGAGTATAATTTGGAAGTTCTTTACTTTGGTAAAAGAAACTAAAGTGAACCAAGATGATTAGATACAATGTGCTATAAAAATACAGAAATCGATACTTTATTTGCTAACAAACAGATATGATTCTTACATATGTTACCTTTTTATGTGCTGCTTGTTCAGTGTTTGATATCTTGTATATATCTATTTGTGATAGATACAGAAAATGTTTTTTATAACCTGCATGACATCTCAATATCTTTTCAATGCAGTTACTGGCTGTCGTTGTTAAATATAAATTTGTTCTAGAATTATTTTATCATTTTTACAGGTTGGGCTTATCTCTGACGAGAAGTTGGTGGATCTACTTGATTTAGCATTATCTGCTGACACAGTTAACACTGTGAAGAATTTGAGAGAAATCATGGAATCTGGTGTTGAGCCATTAGCTTTGATGTCCCAACTTGCTACAGTAATTACTGATATTCTTGCTGGTAGCTATGATTTAACAAAAGAAAAGCCTAGAAGGAAGTTCTTTCGACAACAAGGACGTAAGTTTAAAATTGTTTGGCTGTGCACTTGTCAATGATTGACTTGACTAATTCACTAATATTGATATAACAAAAAGATTTCATTGATTTAATAGAGTCATGGTTTGGATGCATATTATCCTCCCTTTACTATTTGAATATGAAAATGTAACATATTCAAAGCAGTTTAGCATGTTCAGTAATTTTTTCCCCTTCCTATTTGCCTTAAATATTAATTAAAGTTCTAAGCTTTAATTTTATGAGGGGTTTCACTCTGAGCTTTCTTTATGCTTTCTGTTTTCTCCAACTGACGAAGGAAGTTGTTGGTTTCAGTATCGAAAGAAGATATGGAAAAACTGCGTCAAGCTTTGAAAACATTATCTGAAGCTGAAAAACAGCTGAGAATGTCAAATGACCGATTAACTTGGCTAACAGCTGCATTGCTGCAACTTGCTCCTGATCAGCAGTATATGTTGCCCAGTTCCTCTGCAGATAGTGGTTTTATTAATAGTCCCTTGGTGGTCCTAAGTAATGCTGATGGAAGAGAGAGACCCAGGAAAAGTAATGTTGAGCGCGCTGCAATGCCTAATACTGATAAAGGATTGTCAACGGGTCTTAGAATAGGAAACCTTCAAGCTGGGAGTTCTAGTGATATTTATTGTAGTGGTAAGATAAAAGTTAGTAGTACAGATAGAAAAAGAAACACTGGTGTGGGGATGCTTCCTGAACAGATATTCACTGTCTCTTCTGATATGAATAGAGTAAATGGTAGGTCATTATCGGGTAAAGTCCATCTAGAAATTGAAGAAATTTGGTTGGAGGTACTTGGAAAGATTCAAGTAAATGGCCTAAAAGAGTTTATGTACCAAGAAGGAAAGCTAGTCTCAGTCAGTTTTGGTGCAGGTACTTCCTAACATGCATTATGCCTACATACTCATGTCATGATTCATGCCCTATTATTATTATTATTATTTTTATTATTTTTTAATATTGTTGGATTTTTTATATCAATTCTCTGTATGAACATTTTAGCTTGTGGAACTCTAAAAAAATATTGGGGACAGATTAAATATTGGGGACAGATTCATCTGTGGAGTTGGACGCAGATTTGAAGACAATCATAAGCTTTAAATTTTTACTATGATTCTTTTGAAGACAATCATAAGCTTTAAATTTTTACTATGATTCTTTGTATTCCAATGGCACTAGAATAAGGTATCAGTCCCAATTTTGGAGATTCTAGATTTGGTTATGGACCAGCAGTGCCTAGGAGGATGAGAATAGAAAAAATTTCTTCCTCAACTTTTTCACATTATTTCTAGTTAGTAGTTCCTTCTTCTTTTCAAATAAATCACATTTTCTCCCAGTAGACACATTTTTTTTCTAGGAATATAGAAGTAAAAATTGTTATTTATTTATTCAATTTTTTTTTTACTTGAAAGTTAAAAATTTGAAATACCAAAAAGACCATAGGAATCCACTGTGCACTGGGTTTCAAGAGAGAAGTTGTTGTGAGTTTTTCATGGTATGTCTTGTGTTGATCAAACAAACACTATGGCTTAAAAACATCAATTTAGATGCTGCCTTTCTAGTAATTTTTATTTATTTATTTATTATTTATTTATTTTTTTGATAAGTGCCTTTTTTTAGTAAAATAAGAAAAGCATTTGAGAATTTTGGTTAAAAATTATATAATATATAATAAATTGTGGCGCCTTTTACTTCTGTTAAAAAAATACCTGGATTTGGTGAATCTAACTACTTAATTTTGTTCTTTTTCTTTTGATGGTGGTAATTTCTTTTAAGAACCTTACCTAGTTCTCATAGTTTAAGCAATTCATTTTGTCTCCCTTGCAGTTTTTCTATATCGTACATTTAGAAAATTGCTTGAAATTGTTGTCATCTTAAAACTTTAAATTGTCCTCATATTGCTAGAAAGCACTACATGGAAACCTTTTGTTCCAAAACACTAAATTTCAGTATCTAATATTTTTTCTTTAAGAGAGAAATAATATGAAAGGATCAGAATAGATCTAGGGCTTAACATAAATTGGATTCATTTAGTATAATGCTTTTAGATGTTTCATTCCATTGTAACAATGTTTAACAACTTTCCTCAGACACTTCAGCAATGTCATCTACAGGCCAACTTCTTGCATAAAATTTGGACTTTGGAGCATGCGGTGTACAACATTCCTACTATGTTCCCTTCAACATCTTATCATAAAGATAGGTTAAGATTTTAAGTAGGATGCAAGAAAAGAAAGCACAAATTGGATTCTCGAAATCAATTAAGCACCTTATTCAATGGGTGGAAAGGATGTACGCTTGATTCTTAAAGTGTCATGCATAGGCAAAAAAAAATTATTATACACATGTGAAAACGTATTATACGTACACCTGGTACATTTCCATTTAGTTAAGTGAGTTATAAGGGCATTTGATCTTCAAAGTTAGTTTGAAATGTTAGAGGGGCAAGTTTTGGATTTCCATGTAAATCTGAAACTAAATGCGTCCTGAATTGTCATTACATGATGTGACGGTTAGGTACAAAATGGGTTAGAGTGCAGCTTTCTTTTGAAGAGGGAGGAGGCCAGATTATTTTGAAAAGGTATGTTTGGGAAGAATCTGTCTATTTTTTGAAAAAAGAAATTTAATGATTGAATAATATGATTTCTTTAAGCCTAAATCATTTCAAATTTCAAATATTTATTTAATGATATATAAGGAGTGAAGAACTAAAAGCAACTATTGATTTAAGATTAGAATTCTAAATAGTTTATTGGTATATATAAATTTTATATTTTAAAAAAACATTGGTATCATTTTTTCAAATTACAAAATAAAAAGGAAAAAAAAAAATGCATCGATATCTTCTTCTGATTCAAATTAAAAAATGCATCATCCCTTTTGACATTTTTGCCCTTCAAAAAGAACTTTCCTTGTAATATGTAAGGATTCTATGATAACTCTGTTTAATACCTTTCTGCCCCTCCCTCCTTTCCCTCTTATGTGGCCAAACAAAAAGACGGAAAAATGCCCCTTTGCTTCCCAAGGGATACCTTTTATATCTTTCCAACTTTCCCTCCACTTTTCATCCCCTGCACTAAACAGAGCATAAGACTAAGAGTTCAAATGAATCTTACAAGAAAATTTGGTTTTTCAAGCAAGGTCACAAAGCTAAGCGAGTTCAACCAAATTAAAAGCAATTCCTAATCATGTCATACGGATGGAAAAATCCATCGGTCCATTTGTGGGGCTCACTTGGACATTCTTCCTTTTCAAGTATACACTTAATATCGGTCCTCGTCATAAGATAATAGCCTTACCAAATAGACATGGTAATGATTCTATTTTATCCAGACCATGCATAAAATGATATGGTAGTTAATATTAGATGTTGATAAGTCTCACCATCATAGGAATGCGTAATTTTACTTGTATAAGATTAAAGAAATATATAGGAATCTTCATGTGACAAGATTAGAGCATATATAGGAGAAAGTTAAAAGGTACCTATGATAGGCTATGATACAATATCTTTTGTTACTTCATTGCATGTAATAATACAACATATGTGTGTTGTTTATCTTACAATGAATTTGTATTCTATATATGCTATAATATCTTTGAACAAATTTATAATGTTTGATCTTAGTATTATTTAATAAATGGGTTATAAATGCTGTTTAGTATTACTAACATTGTGCATGGTTGCTTCACAAAATTACAAATAATTGTAATAATCATAGTAAAAATGGAATTACCACCAAGGGTTTCATCTGGTGGTATTTCCTCAACTTCCAAAGTGAAGGTTGAGGTTTCAAGTCCCATAACAACACTGGCGGTGAGTTATTTGCTAGGACAAACATGAAAAAGAAAAAGAAAAAACAGTAGAAATAGAATTGTATGATATAGTGATTTCATTTAGACTATTGAAAAAGAAATTGGATTTTTTTTCAGTAAACAAAGGACTTCAAAGGGAATGAATAAGGAAATGAAAATTTATTAAAGACTAAAAATTATAGTAAATTCATCATTTATTTAAAAAACTTGATATGAAGCAACAACAAAGGTTCTTAGAATCGATTTGTCTTAGGAAAAAGCAAAAGACATGATTATGATT
>JAOTQH010000060.1:1766463-1789482 GCA_025631255.1 Cornus kousa | reverse complement strand
GACATATATACCCCTCCACAAATAATTATTAATATATACACACATATAGTTTAATTCAAATATGTATGTTACCTTCCATATATAATTATTAGTTAAATAATTATATATCCCTATAGATATCAATATATATATATATATATATACATATTGACATATATACTCCTCCAAACAATTATTAATTAATTAAATTCTTCTATATATAATTATATATATATATATATATATATAATTATGGAAAGATAATTATTAAATATCTTCCTAACCATGGGCCTTTAATAATTATCCCAACAAAACTTTATTCAAGCCCAAGACCACATCCTTTGGTTCAACTTCCCTTAAGCCCATTCTAATTAATTTAATTAAATAAATTAAACCTATTACATGAATAAAATTACCTATTAAATAAATAATTCACACAAGATTAAATACACACAAATCAAATAAACAATTAATTTTTTTAACATTCCATAAATCAAACACCACATTAATTTAACAAATAAAACGACAGAGTATAATTTAATTAAACAATACAATCTATCTACGCACTTAATTAAACAAAACAAATCATAATTTATCAACACACTTAATTTAATCAAACAAATAAAAAGAAAATAAGATAAAATTCAATAAAATAAATAATTAATCTAAATTAAATCCTTTTAAATTATCGGGGTATTACATGTCACGCGGGCCCTGATGGCCGTTCTGGTTATTTTTTTGAACCGAGAGTTTTAGAAATGCACTTCTATTTTTTTAAGACAGTTAGAGGCGATGGGATAATTTTTAGAATTTTTCGAAGTCAGGACGATTTTCGTGCTCGAGAACTTCTCCCGGTTTCCTCATTTCATTTGAGGGGCATTGTTGGTATTTTACACGCACATGTATATATGGGTAAGCGGAGAGAGATATTTATTGGGACATGTATGGTATTGTTGTAATGAATGAGGGCTAGTTTGGTAGTTGGACAAGTCAAATGGATGACTTAATAAGAGCCACACATTTTGTGTGGCCAAGGATGGACCAAGGACCACTCATCATCACCCACCTCACTCCTCTTCCCCTCATTTTCGTCACTTTCTCTCTCTCTCCTCCATTTTTTTTTCTTTTTTTTTTTTCTCCTCCTTTTTCTCTAAGATTTCACTATGAAAGAGAAGGAATTATGAGGAGCCATAGTTAGAGAAAGTGTATATCTCGGCGAAGGTTTCGTTTTAGTACCGGTCTTCCTAGCTTTTGGAGAATTTTAAGTTCTGGAGCTAGGAGTTTGGGTTTTAAGGCATTATATGACCAAGTCAAATGGTTGTTTTGCCCTTATAGGCTCTAGACCCACCATGACGTTGTGGAATGACCTTGTTACCTCTGGACTTCTTCTGAATCACCGGATGCCTTGGTAAATGACCGTTCTACCCTTTTTGGGTTTTGAACATTTATAAAGTGAGTTAAATGACTGTTTTACCCTCAATGGGTTTTAAAATATTTTTTTCAAGGTGAATTGACCGTAGTGCCCTTATGTGACCTCGGGTTTGGGTAAAGACCCGGGTAGCGATCTGAACCCCCCGGGTTTAGGTTGTTCCAAAACCTCATAGATGAAATGAAGGCCTTTAGGGAGTTTCTCCATCTGATAAACCCTGAAGATGAAATAAAGAACTAGAGAAGTTACTTTGTATAGATAAACCTTTTTTTAAGGGAGTTCATTTCTATAAGATGGTGTTGGCATCTGTGTGGTGCCCAAATGATTTAATTTTAGTGGGTGGGCCTGGGCGGTTTAATGTGCTTAGACATAAATTGTCACCCCTACATGTAACCAATCTAAGTAGTTGAAAAAAATGTTTTGTGAAGTATTGTGCATATTAAAAAAAAAAAAAAAAAAGGAGAGAGAGAGATATGAAACGTATATATGTAGGTGAATTGAATGCATAAACACTATACATAAAACACCTATATATATATATAGGTTAGGAATGGGGCTAGGTGAGCGTTGTGCAAGTTAGGGTAACTGAGTGATAACCAAGATATTTACGTATGGTAAGTGGGTAGGTGAAGGCGGCTACAGTAAACCCTAGGATTATATACAATATAATCTAACATCCCCCCCTTAAAATCAAGGTGGATTAAATGAACCATATTGAGTTTGGAAATGAGGGCCTAACGGAAGCGATTTGGTGAAGACATTTGCTATTTGAATATGAGAAGTAATGGACCGCAACTATAAGGTCTTCTGAAGAAGATGATCGATGATGAACAAAATGACAATCAATCTCAATGTGTTTGGTGCGCTCGTGAAAAACATCATTGTGTACAATTTGGATTGCACTCTTATTATCACAATAAATAGAAATGGCAGTGTATGAAGAAACTCCCATGTCCTGAAGGAGCTAATGCAACCACAGAAACTCTGAAGTAGTATCAGCAAGTGCCATGTACTCAGCTTCCGTACTAAAACGAGCAACCATAATTTGTTTCTTGCTACGCAAAGAGATAAGTGAATCACCAAGAAAGAAACAAAAGCATGTGGTGGAACGACGATTTGTGGGGTCTCCTGCCCAATCTGCATTTGAATGGGAATGAAGAACAAGTGACGACTGAGAAGAAAAATGAAGCCCATGAAACATAGTGCCTTTGAGATAGCGAAGGATGCGAAGAACTGCAGCAAAATGAGTAGATCTAGGGGCAGCCATGAACTGACTAACAATATGAACATCATGAGAGATGTCCAGGTGGGCAACAGTGAGATAAACCACACTACCAACCAATTTTTGATGCAATGTACCATCCTAAAGAGATTCACCATCATATAAATTGAGTCTCGTGTTGTGCTCGAGTCATGTATCAACAATCTTGCTATCAGTTAAGCCTGCTTTTGAAAGAAGGTCTGATATATATTTTGCCTAAGTGAGGTATTAACCATCTGTAGCTGTAGTGATCTTAAAACCAAGAAAATAACTGAGAGGTCCAAGATCCTTTATCTCGAACTGACGATTGAGAAACTGTTTAAGAAAGCCACAACAATAAAAGTAAGAACAAATGGAAGACGTGCAACAGGAGCCCCTCAAAATCAATGCCATATTCTTTTGTGAATCCTTTGGCTACAAGTTGGGCCTTGTAGCACTCAACAGACCTATCTGAATGAGTCTTGATCTTGTATACCCATCTACATCATACTGCAGACTTTCCATGAAGCAAATCAACCAGATCCCATGTCTGAGTTTTGGTCAATGCATTTAACTCCTCTTTCATTGCTTGCTACCATAAAGGGTTAGAAGATGCCTACAAAAAGTGTAAGGTTCAACCAGATCCCATCTCCAGTGATGATCATATCATCAACATAAAGTAAAAAAAGAATAATACCTCAGTTAGTGCGTTGGATGAATGAGGTCATACAGAGCTTTTCGGAGTCGACACACATTATTAGGAGGATGATGATAACCTGGAGAAGGTTGCATGCAAACTTCTTTAAGTAAATCTCCATTAAGGAAGGCATTCTTAACATCCATCTAAAAAAGTCCCAATGACGTAATTTTGTGCGTTCATGGGGTTGAAGAAGAACAAAGCAGGCATACCCAAAAACTCTAAGATGATGGTAGATGGTGGGTTATCATAGAAATGTTCATATGGTGTTTGGTTATATAAGAGAGGTGATGGTACACGATTAATGGTGTATACAACAGTCAAGGTTACTTCCCCCCAAAAAGAGGCAGTATTAGAAGTAGAGAGGGTGAGTGAGCGAACTGTGTTTAGAATATGTCAAAGTTTGCACTCAGCTCGACCATTCTGCTGTGATGTGCTTGGACAAGATGAGTGAGAGACAGTGCCATAATGTTTTAAGTATTTGAAAAAATACATTTTGTTGATATTCCATAGCATTGTCAGAATGAAAAACTTACAATGTTTTTGGAAAATTGAGTTGAAATCATTTTGACAAAATCGTGATATATGTCAAGTAACTTGGAACGATTTTTCATTAAAACTATCCATGTGAAGTGTTTAAAATCATCAACAAATATCACAAAATACCTAGAGCCCCCTATGGTAGACACATGAGAAGGTCCCCAAACATCAGAATAAATTAGGTCAAAAAGAGCAGAAGCACACGACTCACTTACACTAAAAGGTAATGCAGTTTGTTTGCCTAGCTGACACGAAATGCAATCAAAATTCTCAATTTTAACTTATCCTAACAAGACCTTGGAGACTAAAGTTTTGACACGAGGCAAGGAAGCATGACCTAAGTGGGAGCGCCATAATTCAAAAGAAGGAGAATTGACTTGTGTAGATGTAACAGAGATGGTGGGAGTAAGCAGATGAAGAGATTAGAGTTCAAACAATCGACCAACCTTACGCTCGGTCCCAATAATGAATCCAGTCTGAGGATCCTGTACAACACAACCATTAGAAGAAAAGGTTATGTTTAAGCCTAACTCAATTAATTGACCAACTGATCATTATAAATGAGAAACAGTCCCGTATGACTTCTTGTCATGGTGTATCCATTGGCTGTATGAATGATAGGTGATTGAGGTGTAGGAGTTTGAGTGGTAAGAACAGTAGAATCGGATGTCATGTGATTACAGCAAGTGGAATCAAAATACCAACATGTATTCTTACCTGGTGTGGTAAAAAAAAGAAGATGAAGATGCACATTTTATTCTAGTCAAAACCTAATTGATAATTGCCTCAAGGTCATTTACAGAGAATTTAGATGAGGAAGATGGAGACTTGCCATAAATGCTAGACACTGGTGTTGGAGCTGGTGACTGTAGTGTCATAGGATCAGTGAAAGTTGTAGCTGAAGTAGACTGAGTGAGTTTAACACGAGTGCGACATTGATCAATGGAATGTCCTCGAATCTGAAAAAAAAGTGCAGTATAGGGAGAGATCACATCTGTTGCGACAAGAAGATACTGACTAAGAAGACATTGATGTAGGAGACCGGGAGTTTGAAAGCTTGCCTTCCTGTGATTAAGCTCATTGAGAAGATCTTGAATAAGAGAAGTAATCTCATTTTTTGCCATTTAAAGGTTCCGAATGCAAAGATGAACTGCAAATTTGGAATCAACGCGAAAAACTAGGTTGGAATGGTGTCTTCGGAAAAAAATTCTGACACGACTGACGTGGCAGCGTACGTGGTAGTAGTGATAACGTAGCGCTAGCGTGGTAGATTAACTGGATGATAATGTGGATGACAACATGAAAAAGAGCTGATGTGGCAAAATTGTTGGCGTGAGATCACTGACGTGGCAAAATGGGACCCCTAAGCTGACGTAGCGGTCCTAGATGTTGACATGGTAGATGATGTGGCAGTACTGATGTTGTAACAACCTGAACCCGTGGGTCAAAACCGTTAACTGAGTCCTTACCTGAACCCGAAGTCACCTAAAGGCCCAATCGTCAATTGACATGCCAAGACACTTTCCGTGTACGACCATAACTCATTACATGCGCTAAGGAACTACAAAAAGGAAAGGGAACAACTCCAAAGATGGTGGCACAAGAGCAATGGAGGGCTTATATTTTGGTCGGCTGAAATGGTACTTCAGTAGTCCGAGATGCCTATTCCGATCGGGTCGACCGGTTGTGGCCAAAAATCCTGCTAGGCCACTGGAATTTGGGTGGAACAGTAACCGGTCGGCCAAAGCAGTTATTTCGGTCGGCCGAAATGACCCTGCGAGCTAGGGTTCTTCTATTGGATTGCTGTGAATGTGAAAATGAATAATGGCCTATGTAGAAGTTTTGCAATCTACTCTAAACATGTTCTAACACCCTATGAAATGATAAACTACATCCTATGATTACATACATCGACAATTAGAAACAATGCAATATCATTCCTCCCATTCAAATAAGAAATAATATTATGGCCTTTACAATTAGCCCAATTTCATCAAAATAATGTCAAGGGATAGTTACATTACATAGCCATGCTATATAAACTTAATACATTTCAAAATGATGCTTTACAAAAGAATGGGCTCAAGACTACAAAAAGGTTGCAAAACACACTTCTAATCTCCTCATGTTTGTGGTGGATTGTCATCTGCCACCTCATTTCCGTGACCTAAAAAATGTTAATATAAAGGGGTGAGCACAATAACTCAGTAGGAGGTGCCTAAGACACACCTCTTGTGACTCTGCGAATCCACACAATGAATGAAAAAATTAGAGAAGACGGGATCATGCCATGTTGGGGAGAAAATAACCACAATATCACATCAATAATCCAAGTTATGATTGAACTATGCCGTGCAATGGGATGCAATGTCATGCAATATCGCTCCCCATTTCCAAAACCAATTTTGTCATCATTTTCAAAACCGTTAGTGAAACCCGTCCCATGGCAACTCCATGGCGGCACGAGAGAAGGATTGGCTAACTGTCCCTGACCCATGACAACTCCATGGCATCATTTGGGGCCCAGGTAACTCAACCACGCTAGGGCAGTCTCCCTAGTCCCCTCTAGGTCGCACTAACGCCATGGCCCTAGGCAACTCCGGAGCGACCGGGTTTTTCGCAAACCTTTTATCAAAAACCTTTTTCCCAAAATCATTTTTTTTCCTTTTCAAATCATATTTCCCATTTTCTTGCCCAATGTCATGCATGAATGTACCATGCTTATCATACCATGGCAAAAGACAATTTCATATCTCACAAGTCTAACATTAACAACACAACATGCCTTGTAGGAAAATTATTAGAAATACATAACATACTTCCATTTTTATGAAATATAGCAATTTAAACACAATAGGCATGAAATACCATCACTTAAGCATACTTTTTCATACCATTTTAACTAACACATAGTCACATGCTACATGTACAACAAATATGCCATTTCACAAAGAATTAACACAAATTAAGCATGTTATACGACAATTAAACATGTATTTTCATGGTACATCAATTAACACATGGCCACATACTTTATATATAACAATTAAGCTATTTTGCAAGAAACTTACACAAATTAAGCATGATATATAACAAATTATGGAGAAACAACTCACAAAAGTCAAAGAATTCATGGCTTAGAAACCCTTACCTCAACTTAGAAGCAAAAGCCCCAAAAATGCCCAAATTTTCGAAATCCCTAGGTTTGCTAAAAATGTGATTTGCTTCTATCAAAACGTAGATCTCAACAAGCTCTCCGATTTGCCGCAAACGACACCAACATACTCCTAACAGTTGGAGAGAAATCAAAGTTTGAAGCTTTGTAGAAAAAGAAAAGAAAAAAAAGAAAGGAAAAGAGGGAGAGAGAGAGCAGCGTGAGAGAGAGATGAAATGAGGCCAAAAATGGCCTTATGGCTTTTAAAATGAGAAAGTGGTGGGTCCCACCAGTAAAATATCTTTTGACATTATTTTTCCACCATAAAATTCATATTCATGCATCAATTCTATAATGACCACAATTTAGCATTTAAACAATTAACTTATGCACAAAATAAACAATGCATAAATGCAATGGACCCATGACATAATTCCCGTACAGAACAATTCCGGTAGCGGGTCCCACGTGGGACCTCCTGGCCCGAAAAACAAAAAAATGCCGATATGGAAATTATTGCATTTTCAAGAGTCCTGAACTCAATGGAATGCCCCCAACCAACTCTTAGACACAACCGACATACCCCACAATGTCCGACACGCAAAACGAGAAAAGACGAAAATACCCTCGAAAAATCAGGAAATTCCTGAAAATGAAAAACGAAAAAAATTGAAAACATTACAAATGTGCCCTATGATGATGTGGCAGATGATTTGTGTTGCTAACGTGGTGGCAGCACAAAGTAGTGGACGCGTGGAAGCGCGTGAATGGCGCGTGGGCAGAACCTCAGAAGCTTTGGGCGGCACGTGTGGGCATGTGGAGGTTCCGTTTGGGCTGATTTTTCCAGCGATGAGGAGTTAATCTTCGGCCCTTTTGTCTGATATGATCAGAATGGCAAAAGGATGAGTGGAAGATCAAGAATAGTGATAAGAATTGTGATGAATAGTGGCCGGAAAAAATAATAATAAGAAGAGATTTAGTAACCTTGCTTTGATACTGTGATAAAAATAAAAGAGAAAGAGAGAGATGAAACGTATATTGTATTGAATTAAATGCATAAACACTATACATAAAACACCTATATATATATATAGGTGAGGAATGGGGGTAGGTGATGAGTGTTGTGCAAGTTAGGGTAGCTGAGTGATGGGCAACATATCTATGTATGGTAAGTGGGTAGGTGAAGGCGGCTATGATAAAGCTAGGATTATATACAATATAACAGTGCCCAAAATTGTGCATAAACCCGCGAATAAGCTTTACTTGTTGAAGTTCAAATTGTAAATTGTTGCGAAGTTCAACCATATATAGTGCCAATAGAAACATTTTTCTCCTTATGTAACCAATCTAAATAGTTGAAAAAAAAATGTTTTGTTGAGTTATTGTGCCGAAAATTGTGCATATGCCCGCGTATGAGCTTTACTTGTTGAAGTTCAAATTGTAAATTGTTGGGAAGTTCAACCACATATAGTGCCAATAGAAACATTGTTCTCCTTATGTAACCGATCTAAATTGTTGAAAAATCGTGCATGTACCCACGTATGAGCTTTACTTGTTGAAGTTCAAATTGTAAATTGTTGGGAAGTTCAACCATATATAGTGCCAATAGAAACGTTGTTCTCCTTATGTATCTATATTCAATTACCTTAACAAACCAATATTGTTTTGATTTGTGCAGCGAATGCTCTTCGTGAAATTGCTGATCAATTGGGGAAAAAAGACTGGAATTTCAGTCTAAACCCTTGTGATGGGAATTCGAGCTGGATAACACCAAAAAGGGATGGCATGCTAAATTATAACAACACACTCATCTGCAATTGCTCTTTCCCTACCGGTGAATGCCATGTATTTCACATGTATGCTTCCTCTATCTGTTACTAATATGCTCTTCTTTCCTTGGTTTGAAGTGTAATGGTTAATTATATTGTACCCTATTTTAAGCTCATTTTCACTAGATCCCTTCCATTTCAGAGTGATACAATATTGCCCATTTGAAACTGCAATAAAGTTGTGTATGCATGGATCTCCTCTCTTTTCCCATGAATAAGTCATTGTTTTCCCAATTGTAGCATTTGGTGATCTATATCTTCCACAAGAATATTACCTAGTCCATATGTGATTAGATTCAGACACTATTGTTTAGATAGCATCAAAAATACCAAAATGAAGCATATGGGTACATGTTTAGTGATAGTATACTTGGCAAAAAAAGCTTATTTACATTTTTTTTGCTTCTGTTGTAAGTGAATTAAATATGAATTATGTTTGCTTGTCACAGATATCTTATAGCCCAGGATCTTGCTGGTGTGCTACCGCCATCCTTGGCGAAGTTACACTACCTCAAGACAATGTAAGAATAGATTCCAATTTATCTTTGTTACACACTATTTTTGTTTTGAAATTATCCTTCCATTAAACTGATTAAAGTATTTTCTATTGTTTAAAGCAACCTTGATCGCAACTATCTTAGTGGTACAATACCCAAGGAATGGGCTTCTACCAAGTTAGAAATTCTGTGAGCAATATCGACACTTTGTAGTTTAGAATCCATTTCATTGTATAATATATATACACATATAAGATAGGGATCTTTCTGAATTTAACAAAGTGAAATTGCTGTAGATCTGTTACCGTGAACCGGTTATCGGGACCAATCCCAGATTACTTGGGACACATCGCCACTCTCAAATATTTGTATGTTCCCTCCTCTCTATTACACACAAAATAATTAGAGAAAGAAGGAACTATTGCAGATTTTATATGGTTTACTTATGTTAATGGTAGGGATTAAATTTTCATAATCTATCTGTGTCTCCCACCCTCTCTCTATATATGCGTACTTCGTCTGTCAAAAAATAAATGTTCCTTTGGAGATTTCAACATCTTAATACTGGTTGGAATCACATCATATATATATACATATACCTGATAAAAAAAAAATATATTTATAGGTTTAATAAGATTTACTTCTCTTGTAATCTTGAAGGAAATTGAATTTTCAGGGTTTTAGAGAGCAATCAGTTTAATGGAATTGTTCCGGCAGAGCTCGGGAAACTTGTCAATTTAGAGAGTCTGTCAGTATTTTTTTCACAATTTTCATACTCAATATTTTACTATGGTTCTTCAACTTATCCTTACATCAGTTTTTTGGTCACTGTAGCATTCTTAGTGCTAACAATCTCATGGGAGAGTTGCCAACAGAGCTCAATGACTTGACCAATTTAAAAGAAATGTATGTTCATTACTGTTTCTTTAGACTATATAATGAGTAAATTTTAAATTGTGCCAATATATATATATATATACACACACATATATTTATATATGTTTTTATCATTGTTCTAATGTTCTTCTCTCTTGTTCACTGTTTTGGGTGAATGCAGTAGGTTAAGCAGAAATAACTTCACTGGAAAAATGCCCAGCTTTCAAAGTTGGAAACGGCTTGAAAAATTGCAAGTGATTTACGTTTTTTAAGTATTCAAAAACATTTTCACAGTAAAACTTTTCAGGTGCATTTTTAATCCATTTGATATCTCTTGTTGACAGAGAGATTGAAGCTAGTGGTTTTGAGGGTCCTATAAGTTCTGGCATTTCTGTCTTGAACAGTTTACAAGAACTGTGAGTTAAACCTTTCCAGATCATATTTCTTTAGTTTCCATTCTCCTTTTTGGTGGTAAAAGGTGTCAGTAGATGTCATTGGCCATGGGCCCATGGTAAGTGTTCTTCCTCTTGGGGGAATACTTGAGTTGCTTAAATCTAGGAACACACTATCGTTCTTTGATAAATCAATATTCCTACTCATGTAGTCTTATTGGGGTCACTATGCAGAAGGATTAGGGACTTAAATGGTGGGAGTTCAAAGTTTCCACCGCTAGAGAACATGCCAAACTTGACACGTTTGTAAGTTAATGGTTGCAGAAATAAATTAAAAGATTGGCTATTGCATTCCACATATATTTTATTTGCTGGAATTTGGTTTGTGCTGCAGGATGTTGAGCAACTGCAATATATCTGGATCAATCCCCAACTACGTAGCAAATATGCGTCAATTGATAGTTTTGTAATTCTACCACTTCCTCAGTTTTTTTGTTTTTTGCTTTGTAGGCCAATTCTCTGTGGAGGAATGATGACTTATTGTTTTCAAGGCAGATGTACTTGTTTACATGAAACTAAGATGATATACATATACAATATATTCACATATGTACGTGCATACATATGTGGTATATTTAAATTCCATAAATTTGATAAAGCTTTCTTTTACCAGTTGAAATTAAGCTAAATCTTTGGCTGAAGTGCCTACTTCTAGATCCCAAGGCCAATCTTGTCTTAGTTTAAGAACTTAGCTGAGGGGTTATGGGATGGAGGGTTTTGATACCCAACTTGCCTAACCAAATAGCTGCTCTGCTTATCACCCGAGAATCACTCAAGTCCCATTCTAATATAGTCAATTACAAGAAGCAAATAATAAAATGAATAGAACAGGCTAAAGAAATTACGAAGAAACCAAAACACTTTGTCTGTAAGCACACGTGATAGTTCTGGTGAAAGAAGGAAGAGATACTAAAACACGCATAAGAATGGCACTAATATGAAGAATTAAAGGGCAAGTGGAAAGCATAAGTATGCAAGCAAAACAAGTTAAACTATAAAACATGTAAGCAAAATAAACTAGAAAGCATGTAAGCACATGGTCCCAGTCATGCATAAAGCACTGAAAAAGCCACGAGAGGAAAGTAGGAGGAGAAGAATTCTAACATATTTTGGGACTGAACCTAGCAAGCTAGATTGAATATGTAATTGCTAGAGATCAGGTTCCAAATAGTTCTAGTCCATTAACCGCAACAAGGGTAATGAAAGATCATATTAATTTTAACAATTAACAATGTTGAATTTACCATATTGTAAAAAAAACACGTAGTTAAAGATCAATGGAGCAAAAGATTGCTGTGCTAATAACTAATTAAGTTACTATCTCTTTATGTTTATATTCCTCTACATCTGCTAATATATTCTTTATATATAGTTACTAAACTTTATTTCTTGTGTATGACAATTCATTGTTATTCTGTCACAGAGACCTCAGTTTCAACAAGTTGGAAGGAAACATTTCAAACTTAGAAGGGCTTAAAAACGTTGTAGTAAACTATATGTAAGTAACTAAATTTGGGGGTTTGGGGGGTGGCGGAGGAAATCTGCCTATGTCATTTGTGATACATATGAATCCATCCCTGAAAATTTCTATTTCTATGTCATATGGAAATGTCTTAATTTGTAGAACAATGATTAGTCATGTGTTGGTGAATTTCCTTTTATGGTTAACTTAGAGGCCATCTTTTAGATTAAAAATGGAAATGATATCATAGTTCATGCAATTACCAACCATGACTAGCAGGAACCAGTAGATGTGGGTTTTTAATGAGTTGGGGATATTTATCCTGGGGTTATGAGCCTGAAATAGTGTATTACAAAACCTTGTCTTCCTATGTTTGATGTAAGGTTGAACTCGCCAACTTTTGAACTTCAAATCCATCTTCTGTTTCATTCTTTACACATTGAAATACAGTCAATATAAATTATAATATAACCATGCTGAGACTTTAATATTGCTCATTGATTAGGTATTTGACAGGAAACTTGCTGACTGGGCCTATTCCAGAATGGATGAATAACAGAGATAATCAGTATGATTTTCATCTTAAATTCTATATAAATTTGCATGAACCTGCTATTCTTTTTAAAATTACTTAATACAATCATTAACTTCCTGCTGCAGAATCTGAATGAAAGGCCAATAACAGTAATTTGATTAGATGCCCTTTATAATGTTGAATAATATTTATATTGGGGTTTTCCCTTTGGCAATGATAACTCTATGTACAAGGGTAAATAATGAAGATGACATAAAAGAAAATATGCTAGAAAATATAATGTCCTGAATACAGCATAATGTATGACTCCCACGAAAGCATTGTTATCACGAGATTGGAGGTCCATGTAGCTGACTAGGAAAGAGAAATGTACTAGAAATCCCAGGTAGACTGCCTTCTGGTGCAAGTTGAGACCAACTTGTAAGAGGTGGAGAATGGCAGTGTAGAGGTCATCAAAGGCTCAACGTGGTAAGGCCTGTAAAGTAAAGCTAAATCAGCAATCTGATGTAGAGTTTAAGAGTTCTGGTATAAGGGTTTGGAGCAAATAATTTTAGGTGAGCAGGAATTTCAAGGTTGAAGTCTTGTATAACTGGAAGTTAAAGTCTGGGTTCCTAAATGTCAATGTCAAGGTCTACATTCTTAAATGCTAGAGGTAAAGTTATGAAGTCTTGAATCTAATTGTCATGGTTTGAGAACTTAATCTGGGCGTCAAGGTATGGAAACTCAATTATAGATGTCAAGGTTTGAAAACTCAAATATAGATGTCAGGGTCTACACTCCTCCCCTTGTGGGCCTTTTCCAAAGTATGTTATAGGAGTATTTATAGTCTGGAGTTAGAGCAATGCACATGCTGATGTGGGGGTCGGATGGAGTCTTTAATGCATCTATGTGGTGGTCTAGCGGATGGTGTCCAATCAGGCATTGCCATGTGTCCTAATTGACGTCCAATAGTGTGGCATCACCTCTAACATGGTCCAATATTAGAGCATGGATGTCATTAAAATGGATATATAGGGGCCCCAGCAAACTTCTATGAAATCCGATAGGTTGTCCCATGTTATAAAAACTATATGTCAGCGGTAGTCGCATGATGCTTCTTTCTCTTATTCAAGTTAAGTTGTGCTAGACCTTGAGATGAGATCTCCTTGATAAGCCCTAAACTTATGCCACCAAGCCAAGTACCCTTAGTTTTTCAGTAGGTTGCTACATAACTACGTACCCTGAAGTGGGTTATGACAAATGCTTATATACCTCTTTGATCATGTCATATCTGCATGCTTCAAGGTAGACATGACGAGTCATTCGTGCATCTAGGGACACATGCCCCTTTCTTGCTCCTAACATAGGCTTTGTACGTAGGTTCGCATCATGATATCTTTTCAATCTTCAAAGTTACAGAAATCGGATGACATCTTTTGGCGACGAGGCAAGAGGTACTCGTAATGTGAAGAGGAAGGTTATATCTGGTGTAGTCATCGTTGAAATATTGGTACTAACAGCGAGTTACAAAGAGGTTCTTGTAATATATATATGGCTAGGGGGCTCATCTGAGTCAATGTGTACATGGAGAAAACTGCAAGGTTTGACTGTAGCAAGACCTGTATGGAGAAATTTAGGAACCATTTGTTACATGAGATGGATTGCAGAGCTGGAGAAATATGCAATGTTAAAGGCTAGGTCTATCAGATGCATAGCATGTAGTTTTGATGCAGCGGTTACCCGGGAATGGACGATCCCTGATACCCACATGCGAAATGGTTTCATAACATGGTATCAAAGAATTCAGTCGAAAAATAGCTTCTTGTTTTGCATATAGGTAAGAATCCCTGAACCTTTCTTTCTCTAAGGCTGTCATGTTAACACTTTCTTGGTAATAGGACAAAAGCTTTGGCCTATATATTATTTACAAACCATGTAAATTTGCCAAATTGGTTAATTTTGTGTTTGAGAAGGAATATAGGAAAGAGAAAAGCCTAAACAGATACTAGAAATAGGTGGCTGAGAAGCATCACAGAAGTTTATGCAACTGCATGAGGCATTTTGGTGAAAAATTAGATTATTTGATTTTTTAGATTTCTTTCAGGATATTATTAGTACAGCATTTTTATATATCAGTATTATGTTCCTTTTTTCTTCCATTATCTCATGGAGTTAACATGAGTTATTGACGTGTCAATATGATTTTATGCAGGTTTATAGATCTTTCTTATAATAACTTTACTGAGAAATCTGTGCTACTTTCGTGCCCTGGCAAAGCCCTGTAAGATATTTTTTTTTTTCTTTTTTCTTTCTTCTTTTCTTAAGCTTCCCTGAGCGTTACATGAATTTCTTTTCTTCATTTTATTGTTCTATTATTATTATTATTATTATTGTTATTATCGTCATGATCATCATCATTATTTTATGTTTTTTATTTTTTAATTATCATTATTGTTATTTTGTTTTGCTTAATCAGAAACTTGTTCAGAAGCTTCCCTAGATGGATAAACTTGTAAGCCTCTCAACTCGTACTTACAATTTGTATTTTATCTTGGTTTTTTTGTTTGTTTTTTCTCACACTTTTCTCATACTACATCTATTTAGGGAATTTGACAAGTGCACTCCTTGTTTAGAAGGTAAGTATTTATTTCTTAGTATCAAAAGCAAGATTATGTTACCAAATTTATTACAACTATCATTGGTATTAAACTATGGAATTATGGATCAACTACATGGTCCACAATGGAATTATGGATCAACTACATGGTCCACACCTGTTCTTTCATGCTATCAAGGCACACACACAAACACACACGCATATGGAACGTACTTTTTTTTTTTTATTCTTTCCTGTTTGCTTTTAATCTTTGATCAATCTAACTGTTATTTCCTTCTTTTTTTCCCTGAAGATGTGTATTCATTGCATATAAATTGTGGCGGAGAAGAAGCCACCATTGGAGAAACTACTTATGAAGCAGATGTAGACACCAGAGTTTCAGTTCCTAAAAAAGAGAATTGGGGAATGAGTACCACGGGACACTTTTGGGATATTAATGTAACTGCGAGTGACTCTGTAGCGGAAAATGTATCCGTTCTCGTAGGGAACGACACTCGATTGTTGTACACAAGAGCTCGCCTCTCTCCTCTGTCTCTCACCTATTATGGGCATTGCTTTGCAGATGGGAACTATACTGTGAGTCTTCACTTTGCTGAGATAATAATCAGAGAAAATCAATCTTTTCAGAGTCTTGGAAGACGGATTTTTGATATTTACATCCAGGTACTAATTGCATTGTAAGTGTGCCTTTTAATATGCATAAAAAAGAAATTAATTTCATTTGTTTGTGGCAGGATGAACTGGTTCGGAAGGATTTTGATATTGTACAGGAAGCACAGGGGGTCGATAAGGCAGTAGTGCTAAAATTTAAAAGTGTTGTTAAGGAAAAGACTTTGGAGATTCGCTTTCATTGGGCTGGGAAAGGGACTACAATCGTCCCGAGAAGAGGAATATATGGTCCACTCATATCAGCTATTTCTGTGGAATCTAGTAATGTTATTTTCTGTCTAAAGGCTGTTCTTATATCTTCTCTTTATGTTCAATCAAGGTAGACTAACTATAGATGATTGATTAATGACATGGTAGAGAGTTATTCCCGACTTTGAGATGTGAAAATTAGGGATCTGCCACCAGGATTTTAATTTGTAACTTTTCATTTTTTTATTACAAGTTAATTTGTCTCTGAGTCGTCCAATAAACTGTTAGAAGTTTCAAAAATTGGATTCTTCTGGCTGTACACAGAAGTTTGGACATTGTAGCATGTAATCTTAGCCTGTTTAATGTTCTTCTCTTTTTTGGGCAGATTTTAAGCCGCCTTCTGATGGGAAAAGGAAGATATTCACGGTAATAATTGGATCTATAGCTTCAGTATCATTCCTCATTTTCATGATTCTCGGTATGTTTTGGTGGAGAGGCTGTCCGGGAAGCAATATCTCAAGTGAACGAGGTACATAAATCTTTTACAGACTTGTTGATTTGATTTCACAACCAAAAATCTTCACATATTTCAGCTATTGCAGGATGTAAGAACAATGCATGACAAGAGTATGGATAGGTCCTTCAAGTGTTGCGGGTCACATGGGAACTATAATTAAAAAAGTTATAATACCAATCATACTTGCTTGTTTGTTTAGTAGAATTGGGACACAACCAAATTTGTCAGGAGCTATATGTAGATATTGTCTGCTTTGCACCCTCTTGACACTCATGGTTTTAAAATGCATCTAAATAGGTTGGGGACATCCCCCTTATAAGTGCCAACAACTTCTTCCTAGGCAATGTGGGACGCCACAATCACCCCCTTTTGCAAGTGAGTGCCCTTTTTGGTGTGACCCCCATGTGCTTGTGCACGCTCCCCCATATGTCAAGACCCACCTCACACTTTGTAGATATTGTGCACTTTGCACCTTCTTGGCTTCACTGCAACTTCTCTCCCTCTCCCCAGTCAATGTGACGTCACAAAATTAGTATTGTATATTTTTAATCAACATGTTCATATGGTCTTGACAAAACTCTTACGCTGGCTGCTGCCAAGTTACCTAACGTAATCCTCCTCCCTTTTTTTGGGCTTGGGACTGGGGTGTAAAGATGACACATGTGGAGTAAATTGAGAAAAAATCGATTAAGATGGTTTGGATATGTACAAAGTAGACCACTTGCGCCAGTTAGGAAGAGTGACACCGTCTTAATGCTAGAAGAGGGGAAGACCAAAGCTAACATGGATAGAGTTAGGAAGGATATGTTAACTTGTGTTTTTTTTATATAAAAAAGTGAGTGAAAATTAGACATAAGAGAGACGACGGACTTCTAGATTCAATTTAATTCACTTTTAAATGTCCGAAACTCAGATGAGCTTGAGCTCGTATGATGTATAGTTTCTTTAATATTCAAATGTCCCCATTTTGAGACGGTTGAAGTAGCACCACTGAGATAAAATGAGAAAAACTTGATTGAGATAATTTGGCCATGTACAATGAAGACCAATAATTGCTCTAATAAGGAAAAGTGAAGTGGCCTTATTGAAGGTACTGATAGGGGAAGGGAAGATCAGAACTAACATGGGCTAAAATACAAAGGAAAAATATGATAGCATGTGGCTTGATTAAGGTTGCAATCCTACCACAGGTTAATATACTAAGGAAAGATATGTTCCAATGAGATAGTTTGATTTCAGTTTGGGAAAAGACTTAAAATGAGTTGAATTGAGTGTAAGATGTTGGGATTAGTGCAGTTGAAAAGTTATAAGTTCTATTATCTCTATAACTTCTTTGCAAACAAAATAAAGCATTATTATTTTCTCATTTCATTTCTTATTCTCATTCTTCCAAATGTTATCTTTTATTTAAAAGGCAGTCAGATACTTGGCCAAAACGAGAAGTTACTGCATTTTGTGATAGAGTTCAATATTTTACATTGCTCTGCAGATCTTAGAGGATTAGATTTGCAAACTGGTTTATTTACCTTTAGACAGATTAAAACTGCTACTGATAACTTCGATGAAGCAAACAAAATTGGGGAAGGAGGTTTTGGATCTGTGTACAAGGTATATAGCAATCGATTTTCTTGCTTCTTATTTTGCTCTCAGTTTTTTGTTTGTGTGTGATGAAATTTGGAGATGGACATTTGACATTGCAGGTTAATTGAAACTATATATTGTTATCAATAAAAAATACACATTGTTATTACATTGCAGGGTATACTATTGGATGGTACTGTTATTGCAGTCAAGCAACTTTCTTCTGAATCAAAGCAAGGAAATCGTGAATTTGTGAATGAAATAGGCATGATTTCTGGTTTACAGCACCCAAATCTTGTAAGATTGTATGGATGCTGTGTTGAAGAGAATCAATTACTTCTGGTATATGAGTACATGGAAAACAATAGCCTTGCCCGAGCTCTGTTTGGTATTACTTTTATACTTCGTTCTGTATCCTCTCTTGATTAGAAAAAGAATCCAAATGAATAGTAGAACTTATTTACCACTATATAATATTGTATATTTTTCATTGATTTGGCTATTTCTTGTTAATTATAGGTCCAAAGGAATTGCAATTGAAATTGGATTGGCCGACTAGACAAAGGATTTGTATTGGCATAGCCAAAGGTTTGATGTTTCTGCATGAGGAATCAACATTAAAAATTGTTCATAGAGACATCAAGACTACCAATGTACTACTCGATAGGGATCTTAACCCTAAGATATCTGACTTTGGATTGGCCAAGCTTCATGACGAGGAGAACACCCACATTAGCACCAGAGTTGCTGGAACTGCGTGAGCTACCAATTTACTCTTTCCTTGAGGAACACTCTAATGTTGTTCCAATATTTTAAAATTTTATTTTTAAATATGACTTAAATATGGTATAATTCCATTCTTTCATCACCAAATTACCATTATTTATAAATATGAATGTTGTTAGCTGAAATTACAATGTTGATTTGGTTCCCTGAATGCAACCAAAACATAGGGTTGCAATCAAATTGTAGATAAGTTTCATTAGGTTTCTGCATATGCAATTAAACCATACTTGTGAACAGGTTGTTAACCACAACCATAGTAATGGAGATCCTAATGGGCCACGTGGTCTACGCACTTATTATAGGTGTAAGCGTAGAGGATGATTTTAGGAGCTCTTTTATTTTTATATATTATTTTTCTTTCTCATTCTCTCTACCATTCTGCATCAATTTGGTACCCAAACACTTTTGTCCTACATAGCATAGTTGTGACAAGGTTATGGTCACATGAGAGTATTTTTATTTATTCTATTATGGTTATCAGTATTTATATCAACTTGCAAAGTTCCATCCATAACTGCCTGCCAACCCATGGTGGGAAGAGGCTTTGCTTCATAGACTCAATATAGTCAAGAGTGACACATATGAAAAAAACACCTATAGCAACATGCAGTTTTGGTCGGCCGACCAAACCTTGCCCAGATTGGGCATCCTCTTGTGTGTCACTTGGGTCCACTCTCCGACCATTTCTTGGCTCATTTCTGGACTCAATTGAGGTTCTTTGTACTCTAGGGGATGTTGTAGTCGTGTGACCACATCGGTTGACTATTTTTCAAGTTGGCTTCCACATTCAGGACTTGGATTAGAGTCCAGTTTATCTTCATTTCTCATGAACCGGGTACTTAGAATTCGGAGAGTATGATTGGAGAAAAGAAGTGGAAAGAAGTGCACCACACAGAACTGGAACCATCCACCAACATTAAACCATTTATGCTCAGTTTGGTTCAATCCCACACTTGGTGATTTAGTATGGTATTTGGCACAACACTTGTGAGAAAATTAAGCTGCTATGGATTTCAATCAACTTTTTAGCATTAAGAATCCTTTTATGTTAACAAGACCTATTTAAATATTCTAGTACAATTTACTTCAATATTAAGATTCCTTTTTATTGTGAACAAGGCTTATTTCAATTTTCTCAAATGCAATCAGTAATGAAGTAATTACCATAGTTTGCTAGCCTAATAAATGAGGCTTGCCAAATTGTCAGTCGAATAAGCATGATTTGCATATATTACGTAAAGCTGATGCTATTGTCATACTTGCTGTACATTAAAGCTTCTATTAGTAAAGTAGTAGTGTTTGAATAATCTTTATTGTGCAGAGGGTACATGGCACCGGAATATGCACAATGGGGTTACTTAACCTACAAAGCAGATGTGTACAGTTTTGGGATTGTTGCATTGGAGATTGTTGCCGGAAAGAACAACATAAAATATCATCCCAATGAGAACAATGTTTGTCTCCTTGATTGGGTAAGAGTATTCATTTGATTCGAAACACAGTTTTAAAATCAGTATACATGCTTGCTATAAGACTTGCTCATTTGGCTTAGTTGCCTTCTTTGTGTCATGTTAAACTCAATCTAGGCTGGGAATTGAAACTGCCTGAATTGGCTATGTTAGAGAGGACAGGAGCTAGTTTGCCCATTTAATTTGCTTGCAAGGTTAATTATATGGACATCAATATCTATTCTTTAAAATAAAAGGAATTGCTGATAGTTTAATTAAGTTAGCTCGGCTTATGTTGCCACTTGACCGACCCCGGCAGGGTTGTTTGGTTTTGAGAGAGCCGAATTTGTGACGTTTTCTGTGTGACAGTTCTCCGTTGTAAATAGTGATTATTGATAGTGAAAATTCTGGTGCCGCTCAAAAGTTTTTGCCGAGAATCACGTAAATCATGTGTTTTCTTGTGTGATTGTTTTCTATTCCCAACATTGACCTGGTCAATGGTTAATAATCCCAAGTGGAGAGCCTGAAATCCCATTATGGAATATTGCGTGAAGAGTCTGGTTTTCAACTACTGCTAATTATCTTTGGTTCTTTTACTGGCTTGTGGTTTCATTTCATTTTCAATCTCCAGCTTGTGCACATTTCAGGCCTTAGCTTTACAGCAAAAAGGATGTCTGTTAGAGTTGGTGGATCCAAAGTTGGATTCCAATTTCAACGAGGAAGAGGCATTAAGGATGATCCAAGGAGCTCTATTGTGCACTAATCCATCTCCGGCACTCAGGCCTACCATGTCTGCATTGGTAAGCATGCTCGAAGGCCGTATCAGCGTCCAGAACATAATCACGGACCCGAGTATCTATAGTGATGAGTTGAGGTTCAAAGCCCTCAAAGACAAATATGAGGCAAGGTCAAGTGAAAGTAAGACCTTCATTGATTCGTCAGAAGCAACACGATATGGATCTTCCACCACATCTGCTCGGGATCTTTATGAAATCAATCTTGATTCTCAGTAACTATAAGCAGTTGTGTGAATTATGTTATTGTAGACTAAATGGATTGCATTCATGCTTTTTCCTAGTTTAGAAAACAAAAATATGCAATAATTTCTACAAACATATATACTAAAATGCTATCTATGTTTTACATTATGTATCGCTCTGCCTTCCTACAGAAAACAATATTGTACTTCTCATGCTCGTCAAAGAGAAATTCCCGAGTATGTATGTGTGGTGTGTTGTTTTGGAGAAACATAGTGGACTTTTTGTTGTCATTGCATGAATAGAATTTATATTCAATTCATGTTGGATATTGACAATATGAGAGACGTGAGACAGTGGTCTTGTAACATCAATAACAAATACTATTGTTTTGGATCAATTATAATTACATAGGAATGCTGACAGCTAGCATATATGCTAAACTAGAGTTTTAATAAGCAGACATCTTGCAGATATGCTAAACTTGATCCTAGCACACCATGATAGCCAATCAAACGACATACAAGAAACAAATACACACCTTATTCCTATAGAAAGTGCTACTAGGAAGTCCAAGCCCACTCGTTCAATGAAAGCACCAAGGTGGCTTTTGATGGGCCGAAGCGAGAGCCATGTGTGGGTCCCACTTCAAGGCCGTCAACCGTCTTGATGTTTCTAATTTTATGAGTGGGGTAGCTGCTCTTTCCTTTTTTTTCGCTCCCTTGTCCTTCGTCTACAATACCAGTTCACTATTCATATTTATGCATAAATTAGAATAAAAATAGATTAAAAGTAGTTTTTCCTTTTTTTCAAACACCACAGAAAACCGTTACTCCGTATTCATGAATTTTCCGTCCTTCCTCTGTTTTGAAGAATTTTTGATATTCTGAGAATTCATAGGGCTTAAAACGTAATGGGTGTTCTTCATCTACTAGCTCGTCTGGGGCTCTTATAATGTGACCTTCTTTTGAGGACGAAAACAGTCCTACTGAGTACCTTGTTTCATTTCCAGTCATCACAACTCGATGAGGCAGAGCCTTCACACGCCCATTAGTCCATGCCTACAGATTGATAAAATTTGAAATTCTATAAATTGTCATGATGTTGGTGCCATATACGAAAATTGTCATTTACTCATAGCATGTCATTTGATTTTTGCATGTCACATTAAACAAGTACATGAATGATTGTGGAACTTAAAAGAGACACTATACATTTTTATACATCTATTAAATTTGCTTATATTTCAGAAAAGAAAACATTTATCAGTAAACGTTATTCGATTTTCTTTTTCACTTTGAAACAGTGTAGAAAACTGAAAACTCAGTGAAACATGGCCATAACTTGAAGCCTTATAAACTGGTCAATTTTATTAGGTTTCTGTTTATAAAGAAAAAGGACTTCAATACGACTTCCATGTTGAAAGTGAGCAAAGATATATGAATTAATTGATGATCAGTGGTTGAAGTTGATGATTCATCAATTGGTTCCATCTGTCTTCCCATATTAAGATATATATATATATATATATATATATATATATAGATATATATGAAAGGGGAGCAG
>JAOTQH010000060.1:1755668-1766363 GCA_025631255.1 Cornus kousa | reverse complement strand
TAAAAAAGGTGTTGTTCGGGAAGGACAAATTGCCAACAACTATGTCCAATAAATGACAAGAAAATAAAATAGCACACGCGTAAACGAGACAAGAATTTACGTGGTTCAACTATGCCTACGTCTATGGGGAGAAGACAGAACAATATTTTACTATGGAAATAAAGAGATACAAAACAAAGTGGCTCACACCCAAAACCCAAATACAATCAAGCTCTCACTCTCTAACTGACATTGATACAAACTCACTCAGTTGATTTCGGATGCCTTACACTATGAGGAGCACATGCTATTTATAGCCAAAATGGGTCACCAAAAATACTTGTTGATCAAGTATTACAAGTACTGAGCTTGCTGACATCTTCCAACTTGCTGACCACGCATATACACTTGCTTATCACAGAACATGAATGGTCCAACACGGCAAGACTAAAAGCTTGTAATTGAATCCACATTCATTTGATTGATGGAAGCTTGGTGGTCCCCACAAGATAGTTATCAAGATGCTGATGTAATAGGTGATGCACTACAGTTGCTAAGTGATGCAACCTCAATTTTGAGCCACATTATTCAACACTTGTTTTGCTTGCTTGGATCCTTGATGGGTATTCGATGATAAACTAATTTGAGTTCGTAATTGTTCCAATCTAGCACCTCTTTGCCTCTAGAAGTCCATAAACTCATGATAGAGGATCTTTGTGCCGAGGCTATATTTTTATGGGCTTTGCATTTATGCTCTTCTTTAGTAGTTTGTCTTTTCCTATGCATGTGTGCGCGCGCACACTTGTTGCAAAGCTTGCAATACAGAATTGTTATTATTATTATTTTAGATCATCATCATCATCATTGCTTTAATCCCATATGAATGGGGCTGACCACATATATTCTCTTTCTTCATTTTTATTTTATTCTTATACAAGCCAACTCTCATATAATATTTAACCTTTTAAAGTCATTTCTAATGATTTTATATCATGTTAATTTCGATCGTCCTTTCTGTCTCCTGCCTTGGTTGCAAATTAAACTCCCTCTTCATACCGGTGTATTTATAGGTTGTCTTTGTACATGTCCATACCACCTAAGTCAACTCTCTCGAATCTTATCACTAATAGGTGTCACACTTAATTTTTCTCTCACCCTTTGGTTTGTAACCTCATCGCTTCTATTCACTCCTATCATCCACCTTAACATTCTCATTTCCGCTACGTGAATTCGTTGTTCTTGTTTTTTAGCACCCACCATGTGCGATAATTGGCCTTATAATTGTCCTATAAAAAATTTCTTGTAGTTTATTTGGTATTCGTTTATCATACAAACTGCCACTAGCATGTCTCCATTTTGCTTGTCCTGCACCAATTCTTCTAAATTATGTCACCATCTATATCACCATCTTTTCTATTAATAACCCTAAATATCATAAATGGTCAACTAGGACAATCCTTACACCATTAATATTTGTCTCTCTACTAAATATACATTCCATATATTCAATTTTAGTCATATTAACTCTTTATCCTTTTTATCCTAAAGTGTTTCTCCATCTTTCTAGTTTTATTACTAAATTTTCTTTAGCAGTATCCAAAAGCACTATGTCATTGGCAAACAACATGCAGCATGGAATGTCCACTTGCAAGTCTTTTGCAATCTCATCTAGAATATTGTGTATAAATATGGACTTAGTGCCCTTGGTGCAATCCTGCATTTACAATAAAATCCCTAGTCTCGCTGCATGTAAAGTGAACTCTAGTGTCGGTGTTTTGGTATATATCCTGAATAATCTTGATCATTTCTAGAGGAACTTGTATTCGTTATAAAGCCCACCGAATTACATCTCTTGGCACTCTATCGTATGCCTTTGTAGATCTTTAAAAACCGTTTGTAAATCTTTTTGTTTACTCTTACATTCATCATCATCATCCTTTCCTGAATCCCATATGAATGGGGTCTTATTAAGTAAATAGCTTCCATTATATAGATCGAATTGGTTTTCAGACACTGCGAATTCCTTCTTAATTATTATTTTTAGTTGAGAAGTATGATGATTTATATTAATATGACTAACTTGCAATACCAAAGCATTTGATATGATGATGAGTTAATTTTACTTGACCTATATGTTCCTATCATTTTAAATTTTACAAAGCTTATGTCTTTAGTAGAGTTGATAAAATTTTGAGTTTATTTCCATGTTTATATAGTTGTTGTGAACAAGATAATCAACTCAATCAAACAAGCCCGCATTTTCTACTATTCTACCCCAACCATATGCTCTCTTATACCTTGGTGATCTTGTCTTTTCTCCCTTCAACTACCAGTCTTTTTCACCTTAGTGACCTTACTCTTTTTCTTTTGTTACTAAAAAATCAAATCATCTTTCGTATTAGAAATTTGGAGTGCATGTGTATATAATTGTATATATACTTGATGGATGATTATGTTTTTCCCTGTAGTCAACTGTATACTTAAGTTATCACCAGGTCAAGAGACTCAAGACACCTGTCCACTTACTGTTATATCAATTGGATTTCACATGGCAGAATATTATTAGTAGTGCTGCTTGCTATAAATATCTTTTGGAGGACAACAAACGGTAGAAATTATTGTGAATTATAGAGCAAATCATTCTTCCTTGATTTTGGGGACTTCATAGTTTGATGGCCTTCATTTTAGTCTGTTGATGTTTTGAGTTTGAAGCCAATAGGTGAACCTTAGTTGGAAGCTTAAGAATGTATTACGATTTGTTGATTAATGCAAAATGCAGTAGAAGGAAGAAAATGTGGTCCCTTACAACTAATTGGGTTTGGCATGATGAGTTTTTTAATTTCAGGGTTTCTTTTATTGTCCTATTCTGTTCAACCACATCAAGCATTAGAAATTCTCACAGTCACCATGAATAAAATTTTCTGGTCCATTAATGTTAAAGCTCCCCAGAACCAAGTCACATGGATGGACTTGGAACCCTTTTTTCTTGGTTCAGGTAAGTACTCACACACACATTGCCCATGCTGGGACTCAACTCCTCCCCTCCTCTTTGAGAGTAGGGAGTTTTACCATTGGGCTAATAGCCCATTGGTGGATGGACTCCAAACAATTAGAAGGTGATGATAATTAAAGGTCCAATTTAGTTTGTTGTAGAATTTTTCATGGTTTCATTTTTTAACTTGTTTTTTTTTTTTTTTTTTTTCTTTCTATAATCAGGCCTTTGTCATTATATATCTTACATTAGTAATTATTATTTTTTCCTCCTTGATTGAATTATATGTCCACCTTTTTTATTTTGAAATATTGTCTCCGCATCCATATGCTTTGGCTTATTTTCTCCTGATTAAAGGAGGATTCACTTCATTGAATATATTTTTAACAGTTGATAAATGTTTAATGGGATGCCTTTGGTACATGAAATTCCAGATGTCAAAATACTTCAATACGAAGTCGAATATATCAGGACATATTCCACTCGGTAGCTTTAATGCCATGTTCAATTTCACTGGCTCTTGGCAACTTGATGCAGCAGCTACAAAAACGCTTGCGATGATTGGACGTGTCATCCCCTTATTTACTGTTGAATTAGCAAAACTAGATTTAGTCTTGCATGAAGAAATCAAGCATGCTATTCCGTACTCTTGGGATCCTGCATCCTTAGCAAGGTAAACAATTATTCAGACCATCTCTGTATTATTGTACTTTACTAGATTGTCATTCTGGCTATATAATGCACACAGAGACGTATATGTGTGTGTGTGTGTGTGTGTAAGATATTTGTAATGTATTATGTATGAATTTCTATAATTTAAGTAATTATCTACTTTACACTGTAACTCTCTCTATTTGAAGGACTCGTGTATACTTTTTCGTTTTCTTTTTCCTATTTGAGACTGACACACCCACTATGCCCCTACGGGGACTTGAACCCTCGACCTTGTACTTTGGAAGGTGAGAAAGTACCACTAGGCTACAGCCCTTGGTGTGTACTACATTTTAAAAAAGAAGTGTGGCTGCATTTAATCCTTGTCTAACCAAATAGTGCGTTTTGAAGGCCGCAGTGATTTTAAGTTGCTGCCTTTTTTCCTTCTTGTGATCTTTGCGGTGCTTAATTGAGTTGTGGATCTTAATCTCTATAGACTTTTGCTCCTGTGCATGTATGCCTTTGAGACTCTTGCAACCGTCTGTCAAAAGCCAACCTTGTTATGCACTAGGAGAATAGGCATTGCCTGTATCTTCTGCAATTGTGGGCAATTCCCGGAATTACCAATTGCAGGGCTGCAGTTTGGACAAAATCACTAACCACTTTTGAAAAGGAGAGAGCTTGACAGTTCCAGAGCACAGAGTCTGGCATGATGCTCAGATTAGCATTTTAAACACTTACGACTGATAATCCTTTGTGTGTGTGTGTATATATATATAATATAAGTATTACGACTGGTAATCCTTGAGGATGTGTCTCTGATAGGATATCCATTATTTAAAGAGCACATCAGCTTCTGGTTTCTGACTGGAAATATCCTGTTTTCAGCTTTATTGAAAATTATGGCACCCATATTGTTACCTCCGCAACAATTGGTGGAAGAGATGTAATTTATATCAGGCAGCATCAGTCATCTCCTTTGTCGGCGTCAGACATTGAGAACTATGCCAAAGACATTGGAGATCAAAGATTCTCAGACTTGAAAAGCCAGACGAGTGCTGGCCCCTTCAAATACAAGGATAAGGTTTGTGTAGCATCATTTCCAAGTTTAGTTCAAAACATGAAGTCTTGTTTACAATGTATCCCCATGTCTAGAAAATATTGGACCAATTAGTCTCTTCTTTATTCAATCTTGGAAATCTCGTGGAATCATACCTCCTTGTTTTGGCAATTGGGGGGAAGCATATTCCTTTGTGATTCACTAACCATGTCCTTACAACAAATTTGTGGGATAACTGTTGAATGATCATTAAAAAATTGGCTCTTGCTGCAGGATGTTACAGTTATTTTCAGAAGAAGAGGGGGTGATGATCTTGAGCAAAGTCATGCCAGGTGGGCAGAGACTGTACAAACAGCACCAGATGTGATAAATATGACATTTACTCCTATTGTTTCTTTGCTTCAAGGGGTTCCTGGAATAAAGCATTTGGCTCGTGCTATTGACTTATACTTGGAATGTAAGATCTTGGGTTATTCTTTAGTTTGGAACATGGTATCAGTTCTATTGTGGTCAAGTATTGCCAGAAAATGTAGGCTAGCAGTGGTATGAATTAATTTTTAGTGCTATTGTAGAGTTGAGAAGGCTTTGAAACTATCTCGACGAGTTTCCAAGTCTGCCCCTGCTTCAAAGATAAGAGTTATTTTTAAAAGGAGAAGTGTTGGGTATAAAATTATTAGAAAAGCTTGTCAGGCCTTATTTTTCTTAACTTATTCTTTTGTATATTGAGCTTCTACATTAATATCAATTAACTCTAATATATGCCACTTTGAGACTACCACCATAATTATATCCATGATTAGAGCCACTGCTACCTTAAAAGTTTGAGGGAAGAAGATATAATGTTTATGAAGTTTAATTGAACCCCTATTTATCTATTAGAAAGTTACATTCAAGGGCATTGCAAACCATACTCTACAGTTTTTACTGATTTAGAAGTTATTTTTTGCCTAGAAATGGTAATTTTTTTTTTTTTTTTTTTCATAATTGGGACGGTATTCTTTGCTTTGATCATCTTCTTGATACTTTGTTTTGTAATTGTGAAAAGTAAATGAGAAGCTCTGAACTGTGAGATGAATTTAATCTTCAAACGGCAATCATGTTGTTGACTTGTTAGGGAACATGTGTTGTTCATGTTGTTTTAAATACATAGTATATGTCTCTAAAGATCCTCTCTTTGGTTCTTAATAAAATCTTTTGTTGTTTTGATCAGACAAGCCACCTATTGAGGATTTACAATATTTCTTAGAGTTTCAAATTGCTCGAGTTTGGGCTCCAGAACAGAATAACCTTCAAAGAAAGGAGCCTGTATGTCCATCCCTCCAGTTCAGTTTGATGGGTCCTAAGCTTTATATAAGTCCAGACCAGGTATTAGGCGTATTTATTTATTTTTCTTAATTTTTCTAGGCTAAGCTCTTACCAGTTTGGAAATACTTGATGTTTGTTCTTTCACTCACTCGAGTGCTGCCATGATGTTGCAGGTAATTGTTGGTCGTAAGCCAGTCACTGGACTTAGACTCGGCCTTGAAGGAAGCAAGCACAACCGACTTGCTATCCATTTGCAGCACCTAGCATCTCTTCCAAAAATCCTTCAGCCCCACTGGGACTCGCACATGGCCATAGGTGCACCCAAGTGGCAAGGTCCTGAGGAGCAGGACAGCCGATGGTTTGAACCCATCAAGTGGAAGAACTTCTCCCACGTGAGCACTGCACCGATAGAGCACACTGAGACATGCATTGGAGATCTCTCTGGAGTTCACATTGTCACAGGGGCTCAGCTTGGTGTTTGGGACTTCGGTGCTAAAAGTGTGTTGCATCTCAAGCTTCTCTTCTCCAAAGTACCCGGATGCACAATAAGGCGCTCTGTATGGGACCACAGCCCGTCTAACATGTCTTCACAAAGGCATGATGGTGCTTCTGCATCGCTTTTAAATGACGGAACCTCCGAGGACAAAAAGGGGGATGGTTCAGGCCATACTGGGAAACTGGCGAAAATCGTGGACAAGACCGAAATGTCGAAGGGGCCTCAAGATATTCCGGGCCACTGGTTGGTTACGGGGGCTAAGCTTGGGGTAGACAAGGGAAAGATTATGTTACGCATAAAATACTCCTTATTGAACTACTGATAGATCAATTCTGTTGTTGTTGTTTTACCCCTCTACTAGAAAGCATAGTCAAGCATTCTTTGCACAGGCCACATTTTCTTTGTTGTTCTTTCTCTTCTGTACATTGTGTTCATTATTTTCTCTATTGTTTTTTGTTTCTTTATATATATTTTTTGTTCTATTTAGTTGATAACAGATTATAGATCATTTCAGCTCTCCTCTTCTGGATTTTGATTAAAGTATTGTTTTTGATGGGCAAGCATCTATTAAATAATTAAGTATTTGACTTGTTCAAATTTATATGTAGTGAATTTTTGCTATTTTCATCTTCTCTATGTGAAAGATGGTTAATATTTGCTGAATGGTGAATTTGTAGCCTTAGTGGGAGTATGATTCATGATCTTGAAGCAGTGGAAGGAATAAGAAAGACAAAAAACAAAACAAAGTTACCGCCACTCCTAGAATCCACTGAGGATTCTTATTCTTGATGACAATATGAAAATAAGAAAATTATAATTTTAATAAAATCGAATTACAAGATAGTTCTAATTTTATTTATTTATTTATTTTTAGAATGAACATTGACGTTACAGAAAATATTTTTTGTTGCGATATGAAAATCACCAGTTCAAAATGAAAAATAGCTTTTCTACTAGGTAAGATGGTATGTATTTGATCCTTTATTGATTCTGTTGTAACGAAGGTCTATAGACTTTGTAAGTTAGGAAACTTAAAATATAAAATGCTATGATAGGTACAGAGAAAACTTGAAATATAAAATGCCATGATATTGATTCTTTTGTAATGGAAGGTGATATAAAAATTACCAATTCAAAATGGAAAATAGCATTTTTATTAGGTAAAATTGTATTTATTTGTAATTTTTGTAATTTGATTCTTTTGTAATGAAATTCTCGCGCATTAAACTAGTCTTTTTTATTTTTAAATTGTTAAGAAACTTGAAATATAAAATGATATGATAGTATTGCGCACACCATAGTCTCTTGCACTGTATTAGTGTTTTATTTTTTTTAGCACTGTATTAGTGTTTTATTTTTTTTAACAAGACAAACAATCTATTAGTATTCAATTTCAACTAACTGCAAGTTTAGAAAGCAACTTAAAAAGAGGGGTAAAGTGTATCAAACTCTCCTGAAGTATGACCCGATTGTAAGAAATCTCCCTGAAGTAAGCGAAATTCCCTTAAATTATCATTTTGTTGCAGTCAGTTATCATCCGTCAAGTAGCATTAACAAAAAAGGGAAATGACCGTTTAGCCCTTACTTGAACAGCGTGGTATTCGTTTTATTTTGTTGTTTGGAAGCTGATGTGGCTATGTAATCCCTAAAACTAATAAACAAATGACACCTAGCCAAAGTAACCTTATCATTAACTTTGGGTGTATCAAAGATTCAGAATGGCGCCAAACAATGACTGAGCAACAATTTATAGTGCCAGACATGTCCTCCCAACAAACAACTCTCATCCCAATCATGCCAATAGTTTAAAAATGTATGTCAGTATGCATATATCTAAAATACTTAATTCATGTATATATATTATATACATAGAGAGAGAGAGATATTCTGTTAAGCTCATTCCATATATATATATAGCTCACGTTATATATATATATATATATATATATATATGTATTTGTAACTCACTCTATATATATGTGTGTGTGTGAAGCTGAGGCTCACTTGTTGGATAGCTGATATATCAATGAAGCTCAGCAGTTGATGTGTACAAGAATTAAGCTCAGTGGTTGCTTTTGCGGTTTGGGTCTCGTCTTGGTCTTCAATAGAGAAACATGGCTCACATTCAGTTGGGTCTCGGAAGTGAGAACTGTGAAGCTCACCGGAACTGCATGCTCTGAAACCTTTACTCCTTGCTGGAGCTCACCAGACTGCTGGGCTTCTCCAAAATGGTTTATGGTAGCTTGGAGCTTGTCGATCGTTGGGTCTGTTCAAACTTGAGCTTCTCACCGGTTATGATGTTAGCAGACTTCAATGGATTTGGATCAACACAACTTCGCTGTCTTAATTACGCTGCAACTTGGGGCTCGCCAGTTTCAATGGACATTGCTGCTCGGAGCTTGCTGGAACGGATGGGTCGTTGTAGATCTTCAATTGAATTCATCTTCAGTTTGCCCAGTGATGATTAGAGCTTCTCACCGGAGTTCATGGATGCCGATTGGGTCACTAAAACTCTCTCTTCTCGGGTTGGGTCTGTTGGTTCAACGGCAATCGCCTGGAAATGCAGATTTAAGAGCGAATGAGAGGGAATTGTTGAAAATCAATGACGAACGAGAGAGGATTTGTTGAGGCTGAATATTTAAGGCTTTGTATTTTGGGGTTCTCTGGTTCGAATGTGCATCTCTCTTATGAATAAGGGTATATATGGTATTTTAAATTTTGACCAACACAGATGGGTCACATGCCTCAACTCACCGTTAATTATCAGACGTCAAACTAACAGAGTTTGAGTTTTTGCAACAAATGAAATAATATAGGGGGTTAAGTGTATTTTTTAAAGTTTAAAGGGGTTTATTGAAAAAAAAAAGTTTATAAGGGCTCAGTGCACCATACTCAAAAGACAATGAAACACCTACTTACAAAAGTTAGCAATACAAGAAAATTGTGGGGAAAAAAATAAAAATAAAAACATTCGGAAAAAAAAAAAAAAAAAATCTACCTACAAAAGTTACTTTTACAAAAAATTAATAAATAATATGGTAAGAAATAACGTATTGGTGCAATTTTTTAATTTATGTGCAACGTATAAAAAATAAGATAAAATAAAATAAAATAAAAAATAAATCACCCACTATTACCCATTTACCCTACTAGCTCTTCTTTTCTTAATTAGCAATACAAGTGTCACTACATATTCACCATCTGGCAACATGACACAGCAATATCAGCCACCTCAACTCTCATGCATGCATACGTGGGACCTTGTGATAGTCCCACCATCAGAACATCTCATAACATATTAACATATACTCCGTGTATATATATATATATATATATATATATATATAACCTAGCTCCTAGATTCTTATCACAGAGCTTCAACAAGAAGATCAATATAGTTGTAGCTGTACAAAAAAAGGAGACGAAGTGTTTTTGATGGCTACAACGAGATTACGAGAGGAAATGAAGCGGACGGCGGCGAGAAGATACCGCCGGGGAAGCCGATGTCGGTGGAACAGCCCATGCTGGACAAAGGGGCTCATATGTTGCAGTCCCTGAAGCCTGTGAAGCAGATTAGCCAGCATGTGTGCACCTTTGCTATGTATAGCCATGAAATGACTCGCCAGATCGAGACTCAACACTATGTCACTCGCCTCAACCAGGACTTCCTTCAGTGCGCCGTCTATGATTCCGACGACTCAACTGGCAGACTCATCGGTAACTAATCACTCTCACTCTCTCTCTATATAAGTGTGTATGTATATATATATTTATATATTATGGTGTTCTTAATTGGTAATTTTGTATAGGGGTGGAGTATATTGTGTCGGAAGAAATATTTGAGACTTTGCCACCTGAGGAGCAGAAGCTTTGGCACTCTCATGCTTATGAGGTTAATTCAATTGGTTCTCTTTTGCATGATTAATGTTTTAGCAAAGTTTATTTATTTATTTATTTTTCTAAGTTCAAGCAAATACATGTACACCCTCACTACTGAGGCTCCAACACTAGCTTAATCTTTTCATTTGGGGAAAAGAGTTTATACTTTATACCATCTGAACTGAACTAGTGCTCATTAATGGGTGTAAATTTTGAATAATAGCTTGACTATTTTATGAGAGATTAAGCAATTACTTAATATACACAATTTGATGAAAATATATATTGGATGGTCCAGATCAAATCAGGGCTCTGGGTGACTCACCGGGTCCC
>JAOTQH010000060.1:1698064-1711787 GCA_025631255.1 Cornus kousa | reverse complement strand
AGCTTACCTTTTAACCAAAAAAAAAAAAAAAAAAAACTCCATAACCAAATATTTGTAATGTAGAGCCCACAAGTTTAGGTTGATTTGTCTTTCTGATTCCCTCTCCAAGCAACTCATCGTATGTAAAAGGCACGCCTCAGCGTTAAATGTTCAAGTTGTCAAACACTGGCTGTAGCCTGATCTACAAATGACTCATTTTCTGTTGCTTGAATTGTTTCTGCAAAATGGTATTTATATATATTAATTTTAATATGCATATAAATGGAAAAGCCAGCAGTTATCATCCACTACTTGGAAGTAAAAGAAAATGTATAGAGTCATGAAGCATATTGCAATTAATTGGAAAACATGAGAAAGGTCTAATAGACCTTAGTTTAAAGAAGTGAGAAGCCATTGGTGGCTATGTAATAACATAATATCTAGCAACAATTAGAATGAACTAAAAAATTTATATATATATATATATATAAACATTAGAATAAGTTTCACATGCTGTTACTGCTATTGCCCTGTTATTACGGCTCAAATTAGAGGTAATGCAGGGACAGCAGGATTGTGTGAAAACTGTTGGATAGTGATAGTCATCGTGACAAGATTGTATAATACATTTTAAGTGATGCATAGACCTCAATACAGCAGAATAGCAAATTAGTGTGTATGACTGTTGGGACTTTGATTCCTATATATACAAAGCTAAAGCTGGACATCTCTGGTGGGACTTTTGAGTCTCCTTCCATATGTTTGGATAAATAAAAGGGAACTGTACACAACTGTTGCTCCTTGCAAGTTTTGCATTCAACAATGAGAAACTAGGGTTTCAACAGTTTTTTTCAATTAAAAAAAAAAAAAAATAAAACAGTTGCTCCTTGCAAGTTTTGCATTCGACAATGAGAAACTAAAACCTTTAATTTCCAAGTATGAAAGATACAATACATCCTGAAGATAACCAAACAAATATAGCTCATATCAAAAAAATTGAGCCAAGTAAACTAAAAGCAAGGGTCTTCGTTCATGCTTAATAGCGCAGTAACAGTAGGATTATCAACTTCAAGGTTATTTTCCACAAGCTCCATATATATGAAAATACAACAGCAAATGGCAATATGTCAGCTTACCCGGTAATGAAATGAGAAGCATCATTAACCATACAGGTGACAATGTCATCAGCAGACCTAAATCCATCTTTTATGAGTCTTTCGTTCCTATATAAAAGGATACAGTAACAATTAAAACTTAGCAAGAAAATGCATTGATAAATATCCAAGAAAAATTGTAGAAAATAAATCCAGTTTACAGTAGCCAAAGAATGATGGAACATCAGTGTACCTGCTGCAACTGCAATGAAATGGAATATACAAGGACTCGAGCAAAACATCACTAGTAGAAATTTACAAATATAAGTATATGAATAATGTTTTATGATTTTCAATTCTCCACATAATGCAATTGTTCTGTAGATCTTAAAAATATTGAAAGAAAAAAAGTCATTGCTTGTGTTGGTTCGCTAATGCTAGATTCTAGGAGGAATGGATTGTATAAAGTGGCCAAGAGATTTCTATTTTTATTATTTTTAGTACTTACCTTTAATTTATTGTTATAATTAATAGTATTGGTAAATATTAAATTTGAAAATTAGAAATATTGATTTTGTATTAAAAGAAAAACATATATGTAAGTTTAGAATGTGAATCTAATGGTCACTACAAAAAGTGCAGAAGAATTTTCTTGCTCTACTAGAGCAATATATATATTTCTTAGAGTACGTGTATCGGTCTCACAATACACACATCATTCAAGTCAGAAGTGGGATTCGAAAGTGAGACCTTAAGACTTACCTCTCGAATTTATGCCAACGCGGTTTTGCCCTGGGGGCAATATTATTTATCCAAATCTGATCCATTGACATGCCTAAGCATACATAAAAGGAAGTGATTTTTCTTTTCCTTTTTTTCTCTTTATTTATTGTGAGGGTTAAAGAAAGAGAGCCAAGTTTGTTTTACCAAGTAAATTTCAATTACTTGTAATTAGTATCCGCTAGGCCCAAATGGACTTAGACGTGTTTTGGGTCGTGACTCTATCCTCAAGACTACAAGTGATCTAACTCTTTTCAATTATGTGACGACCTTGTCCAATTCAAGTAGAATGTTTGTCCTATTCAAGTTCTTGTAACATATGTCTATGAACTTCATAACTAACTCAATGACGATGTTTTTCAGTGAGTTGCTTGACAGTCATTTGTTTGAGCGTAATTCGTGCTTCGGTCTCATAACACACTCGGGAAGTATTTCTGCCAACACTGTTATGACTTGGGGGCAATATCATTTGATATAGGTAGATCTCATAGCTTTAATTATTTTTATTTTTATTTTTGTGGTTAGTGGCATTGTAAATTTTGAATTATTCAAAGGGTATTTTTTAAACATGCAAAATATAACAGCTTCATTATCTCACTCGCTCATTGTGCAATTCTACTAATAGGAAAATGACACTAAAAAACTGTTGCTCCTTGCAACCTTTGCATTCAACAATGAGGAACTAAAACCTTTCCAAGAAAGAAAGATACAATACATCCTCAAGACAACCAAACAAATAATACCCTATCAGGTATATCAAAATTTTCGGCCAAAGTAAAGCAATAATCTTTGTTCCTTCGCGCTCAATAACAGTTACAGCAGGTTTACCTCCATATATATGAAAATACAACAACAACAACAAATGACAATATGTCATGTAATGATACGAAGAGCATCATCATTCATCAATCTTGCAGGTGGCAGACCTAAATCCATCTTATATGAGTCTTTGACTAGTCGTTCCTATATAAAAGGATACAGTAACAATTAAAACTTGGCAAAAAAATTTGCATTGATAAATACGTAAGAAAAATTACAAAGAACAAAGCCTGCTTACAGTCACCAAAGAATGAAGCAAGATCAGTGTACCTGCTGCAACTGGAATGAAATATTCAAGTCCCCGACAAGGACATAATTCTGCTTAAATATTTTTCACATTTTAGCCTCTACGAGATGCTGAGGGAGTTTTCTGTTTGGTTGATACATATTCAAATTTGCTTAAATCGGCACCAGCAGTTGACCTTCACAAATAATTTATCAAAATACATATTGTTGCTTGTAATAGAATTAGTAGGAACAATAAAATTAAGCATGAGATGGTGTTACCTGTTAGTACAAGTGTTCTGCACATCTCTTAGAGGGGCACGGAGGCCACTGGCACGAGAACCAGATGATGAGCATCTGAATGATGATATTACTGAAACAAATTTTTCAATTGATTTCTCTGCTATATCAGAATATTGGCTTAAATGGGAGATGTTACAACCAAACTTCCCTTCTTCAGTGTTCGTCTCCGAAGCAGCTTCGTCCAGATTAAGAGTGCAGTTACCTGAATCAAAGAAACCTATGAAGTTATAATGTATTATGATGAGCATTAGTCATACCGAGTTTTTAAGTCTTCTGTTTCTAATTTATTTCTCCATGTTTTTAATTTTATTGCTAGGGCTTCCTTAAAAGTATCCAATAATACTATGTCATCGGCAAATATCATGGACCAAAGAATGTCTTCTTTTAGGCCCTTTATTATGTCATTTAAAATTAATTAAAAAGACAATGCAAAACATCAATAAGGATATCAATCAAGCACTAAATTATAATACTTCTGGTATAATCATTTTTTCTGGTATAATATACATGGTAACAAGGGTAGGTAAAGACGGCTAACCCTAACCCTAGTATAGGAAAGGAAAAGACTAATAGGTTTTATCTCAACTTACAAAGAGATTTTTGTTTCCAGAACAGAATTCACTAACAGCAATTGAAATATATGCGTACCTGGAATTGAAAGAGATGTATCTGCCCGTATGTACTTAGACTTCACATTCTCCTTGAGCAAATAAGAACAAATTAAGTTAGAATAAGAAAGGCTAGCGCCAAATTTTAAAGAGAACACAAGGGAATCTACATTGAACATAAAGCACATACTGTTTGGACGCTGTCGATAGAGGCAATCTTCCTTTTCGTGATTGTGCCTCTAACATAGTCCTCTCCAAAAGCAGCACTCTCAGGAATAGTATTCTCAAATGTATCAGTGACAGCATCATACTTGAGCCTTTTGTTTTCACTGTACTGGTCATTCTCCTTTACTGATTTATGCTGAAAATACGAACTCCTCACAATAGCCTTTCTGTTCGGTATTCTAGTTTCGCCCTCACCTGCATCTGACGCAGACTTACGTCCATGCTCAGTAATGGTATTTTCACATGTATTAGTGGCATTGTTTTTTTTCACTAGGAGCATTTCATTTCTGTTCTCCTGATCATCCTTCACCGACTTATGCTGAAAATAAGAGCTCCTCACGATAACCTTCATGGTTTCCATTCTGGTTTTGCCTTCACCTGCGTCTGAGGCAGACTTGCATTCATGCTCTTTATGCAATGCCATGCAAGGTTTATGAATTGAGTGCTCGGATTGCTGCAGCAAAGCATGTTTTGGACTTCTCGTGTCACCCTCAATGTCTTTTACATCATGCAATCCTACTCGGTTTATGGGAATACAAGGAAGTGAGTATTAATTCATAAACAAATCTTTAGACCCATTTGACAGAAAAGCATCTTCTTACCATCGCTTGAGGAATCCAAAAACTTGGGAGTTTTTGTGGCAATATCATTATCCACCTAAAAGAAAAAAAAAAGTCTTTAATACAGGAGAAATGCATAACAATAGTTTCAGTTGCCAAAGAAAAATCAACCAAAATGTCAACACTCCCGTTCACATCACTCACAGAGCCTTTGGTAAGAGTGACAATGCCCAGATTTCCAGAGTCGAGCGTAGATGCGGGAGAGCAGTTGGTTTTACAAGCAGTAATCTCCTCATTAAAATGTTCCACAGGACTAGAAGCTTCATTCACTAGATTTGGATGCTTAGGTGTAACTCGAGGGGCCCTGAAATTCCTCTTTGCTTCAAGAGATGCAAAACCTTTAGGTGTTAAGGGAAAGCAAAATGCACCAGATGCACGTTTTTTTTAGTATGTTACCATGATCGGGACCAAAAAATTAAACACATTGCACATCCTCCACCTATTTTAGACTCTTCATATATCTTTCCATATTGTCAATTTTATAGACTGCCTCCACTGCCCTAATTTTTCCTTCTTTTTTCCACGGTAACCTTCAAGTAAAAAGTGGTAGTTTGCACCCTATGGGCTCTCAACCCTGCTATTGCTAATCTCACTTAGACGAGGTAAGTGATCTCCCATTGCAAACAACATATGTACCTATGCTATATGTATGAAAACACCAAAGTTCAGTCACATATAAACATCAGGAATTTCATCTAATTTGCTGCGAGAAAATGAGAATAATGCACAATAAGATGTTCGTGAAGCTATGTTTGGGAAAACCGAATCTAAGGCACCGATTCAGTGCTCTCAAACACAACACGAGGAAATTCAGGTTCGGAATTACTAAACCAAAACTATTATAGATTAACTACAAAATATTCACTAACTGAAAGGAACAAAACAGTATTAGTTTTTTCTGCAGTAATTTTATTTGATAGGATAGATTATTTAAGAAATTACAATAACATAAATAAAGCTAAAAATTGGATTAAATGGATACAGAAGTAGTTAGTCAGGAGATTTTTCTGTGCAGGCAAATCCAGCATTTTCTTTTCCACTTCAGGTTTGAAACTTTTTAGCCGGTAAGTTCGATCAAGCACCATCCCAGCACTAACATCCTCTCCCTGTTACAAAATGAAGATGAAAGAGCCAAGCAAAAACCATGTTAGTAAAGGATGGGAATTTTTTTTAAAAAAATTACAACAAAAATAAATTGAAATAGAACACATAAATATCAAGTAAATAATAATTGTTACTTGTAAAATGAAATAATGGTGCCAACCTACATCACATGAAGTTGCAATGACATAATTTTTCAAGACAATTTTACTGTCATTTCAAATTATGCACCCCCTATTTATAGCCATCACCTCACACTAACTCATTTCAAGAAAGATCATCAACAACCATTAACTAGAAGAAGCAAGCGTGTCTGTCATAATAGTAATTATTGACATAAAAACAGCATTCTGATCCTTTTAGAAAACATAAAAAGGTTTTTATTACATAAGTAAAGGAAAGAGAGAACTTCGGACACAATTGTCTGACAAGGAAAAAGGATGGCATAAGATTGAACGTAGTCGGGCGTTTTTTTTTTTTAGAACAATCAAAGATGCAGCATTTTGACATTTTATTTATTGCGGAACTCTTCCCCAAAGAATCTTCCTTCATATTTCAAATCAATCTACCCCAACTAATATGGCTCTAAAAAAAGAGAAATGGAAAAGGAAAGGAACTACCTCAAGTAGTTATGTTTCCTTTTAAGACTGAATTTGAGTTGATCATTGAAATACTCCATCTATTATTTCTTCAATTTCATAAACATTATTATGGATATGGAACTAGCTAGGTCTCACCAACCCTTCTAATTATGAACCTTGTCCTTGTCAGACATGCATCAGACAACTGGCACTCCTTGGACACTCCTATGAATGTATCCAACACTTCATGGCTGTGCCCATGGCCATAATTTAAAAATTAATTGCATAATCTTGGATTCTAAACTTTCTTCTTAGATACTTCCTAGCCAATGACCAATGTAGTACAACCACTTCCCACCACTGAGCCTTTAGCTCAAGTGGACTTTTGCCTCTTTCCTCACCCTCTCAATTGTGAGGCTGAGGGTTTGAGTGCCACTGGGGTATAATGTGTATGTGTGTGTGTTGCTATAGCTGTGTGTGTTCTTACTTACCCAAAAAAACGCGCAGCCACTTCCGAGTCGTAACCTTGTTCACACTCTTGGAAATAAAATGAACAAAACTGAATTGCCCAACCCCTTTCCTTTACAAAATTGACAAAAATAATAAAAATAAGGTTCTACTCATGACCACCACAAGTCAAGCATGCAACACACTTTTTTATAACAGAAAATAATTTAATAATAAAGAAACATCGCTGGTAGTAATTTACATAATATAAGTATATGTATAATGTTTGATGATTTTCAATTCTCCACATAATGCAATTGTTCTATAGATCTTAAAAAATTAATAGAAGTTATATATGTGCTTACTTAATATTAGAAGGAATAAGTCATTGCCTAGTGTTGGTCTCGCTAATGCTGGATAGCAGGAGGGATGGATTGTATAAAGTGGATGCTTTCATGGATGGCAACCCAAACTTTTACCATCCACTAAGAAATGAACCCATGTATAAAAATATACATTTGCATATTGTTGTGTTTTAAATCCTAACCGGGTCTACTTTTTATAGATTCATTGTATCATGTAGTTTTCACATTTGTGCCTCTTAGAGCATTACCTATTACAACAATATTGTTGACAACAATCCATCTGGGCATTGTTAAAGTAATCACCATTCAAAATGTTCAGCCAATTTAAATAACAAGGTGATACACATATCACCAACGGTTAAGTAATGAAACATGCATTTGTGCACATACACAAATGAAAAACATAAAATTCAGTGTTCTAGACATAAGAATCTTGTTTAAGATAAAGGAAAACACATAAATAAATAAAAAGAAAAATAAAAAAGTTAATCATTACTTGCAGTTATTAGAAGAGTTAATAAAAAATACAAACAAAAAAATGTAAAAACAAAATAGCAAGTTGCAATAATACCTGAAATGGCATTTGAGTGAAAGGGTCAAGCTCACCTCTTGCTATACCTTTAGCAATATGTTGGGCTAATGATGTGTATTTCGTTAAGGGTACTCAAAGTATTTAATTAAAGGACGGCAAAAAACTTGTACTTAGCTAAACATTAGACTACTCAGCAAGTAATACATCAAGGATATGGGCCTAAGAAGTCCAAATCATCACCAACATTATCAGGTAGGTCAGATAAATGTACAACATCTTCAATGGTAGGATCATAAACCCGTTGATGCTGGAAAGTCAGTATTGCTCTCCTGAATGATTCTTCATAGCTAGGAGAAACTGCAACTGTACTGTACTTTAAGTGCTTAATTACCTAGAAGCATTAAATCAGCCAAAGTTCATTTTCAGAACTTATCAGCATGTATAAGGATAAAAATAGCAAGAAATGGGACAGACATGGTCGGTATGGTAAACACGACCCTTTACCTGACATTGCTCCACTAAACCAGCATTCTGGCCCTATCAAGTAAAGATTGCAATTAGGTGACAGGTGTTAATACTCACCTTCTCATAACTTTTGAACTTCTTCACGAGTGCATGAGCCTTTTTCAGGCCCATTCCAGGCAGAGACTGCAAATAGTCACAACCACTCAAAATGCACATCTCAAGGAGCATCTGTTTGGTGAATCCTGTCAAATTCAGCTCCTTGTTCTGTTGTAGCTTTGAATACTGAAACTCAACACCTTGCCCAAACTTGTCCATCTTGTAGATGATCTGGATTTATGAGAGAAGTAAAATAACCCAGCCAAAAAAGTAAATACAATATGCATCACACTGTAAATTGCATCCTTTTTCTACAAATCAGAAAGTCAGAAAAATAAGCATATGATGGCAGCAAAAGGAAGCCATACATATGAGTGTTATAGCCTTATATGATCTTTTCAAATCAACCACTAACCAGAAACTTACCCTGGGACAACCAAATGCTATTAGGTCTGAGTCCTCAGTTATAACTGCATCAACCTGTTTGCTGACTGCTAAAAAGGTCATTTGGGCATCTGCCTCATAAGGAGCCACAACATAAAATATGTTCTCCTGCTTTAAGACCTTTTAAATGCAACCATGTCAGCAGAAGAGAAATATTATGCAGCACTAGGAAGAAATTGAAATTCATTTGAAGAAATAGATATATTTATAAGTTTAACTCCTGCCAAGCCATCATTTAATCCTTCTGATGCTAGTTTACAATATATCAGCAAGGGGAAAAAATAATAATAATAAAAAAAAAACCCTCTTACTACCTGAATTAGTTCATATGCAATGGAAGGTGAGATATCAACAGCCTTTTGATAGCAGTCATAAGCAGCAGCAGAATTTCCATTTGATTCATGCTCAATAGCACGTGCAAGATTTTCCTTCCTTGCCCTGTGTTTGAAGTGTATGGAATAAATCAATAGACAATAGTTTATGGCTTATTATTAAACCCACGTGTGGACCATCAATAAAATGCACTTCCAGATTTAGTAATGAAGGAACAGAACTTAAATTTGTTCAAGACCAAACCTCTTGGGATCAAACAATAAAAGTAGGACAGACAAGGATTTGAAACACAATAGTTAAAATGGTATAGCAGTGTGCCTATACCCACAATAAAGGTAGAAGGGTTACTAGAATGTTTCTGTGATCATGCCTCTCTAAGACTCAAAAGAAAGTTCTTAAGCCGAATCTAGAGAAATATGACCACTCCCAAGAGAATAATGTAAAATAATATATATGCAAATGTATAGGCATTAAGGTACACTTAACCCCCATAAAAGCCTATCACCACTATTTGACTAGTATACAAAGATTAAATAACGGATTCAGTGAGAAAAGAACAGAAGATTAAAAGCTCTATTATTTTTTCTAAAGCAGTGAGAGGCAGAAGAAGATTAACAAGAATTCTTCATTTTCAAGTAGAAAAGTTTCCTTTCAGATATCTTGGGTTACCTTTATCTAATAATATTCTAAGAACTGGAGATTACAGGCTGCTGATTGATAAAGTAGATGCTAGAATTGGCCACTGGAATACAATTAATTTATCTTTAGCTGGAAGGTTGGAGATGATTAAATCAGTGCTGTTTTCATATTTATATCACTGTATCTTTGGGTTCAAGGTTCCTTGGGAAGTTAAAAATGTGTTGGAAAGAAGGTGTAAACACTTTCTGTAGAGTGGCAAGCAGGACACTAAGAAGATGGCTCAGATAAAGTGGAGTCAAGTAACCCTACCCGCAGAGGAAGGTGGTTTTAACATTAGAAGTATAAGGGATATTGATAATGCAGCAAAGATTACTCTGTGTTGGGATTTTATTCAGCAGAAAGACAAGTTATGGATTCAATGGTTGCAGGCAGTGTACTTAAACAGGACAAACTTTTGGTTGGTTGTTCCAAAGGTGGCAGACTCAATTGTTTGGAAGCATATTTTGGGGGCTACTGGCTAGAGAGTTGATTCTGGAGAATGTGAATTTTCAGGTTGGGGATGGTAGACAGTTTAAACTTTTGACAGACCCTTGGTGTCAAACACTCTAATTCAAATGTTTTGAGCCACTAGATTTCGAGATACTGATAGACTGATTTATCTGCTATTTTATATCATGGGACTTGGAATATACCTGGTGAGTTTTCTGATATCATGTAGACTACCATACAGCAGGTGGTTATTCACTCTGGAATTGATCAGATTAAATGGAAGCATGTGAATTTTTCTTTGAAGGCAGCATGGAATAGTTGCAGAGCTACTGGTCACAGGCTGAAATGGGCTAGATTGTGTTGGAAAAAATGCAGGCCTAGGGTCAGTATTTGTGCTGTCATCATCTCACATAACAAAAACTTGAGTTTTGTAAATTTACAGGAAAGAGGAATGCCTCTCCCTGCCATTTGTCACAACTGTTTTGCTGGGGATGATTCAAATGATCATCTGTTCTGTCAGTGTCGATTTGCTTCAGAGATCTGGAGAGGGCTATTTGAGATATTGCAGGTACAGGTTCCAAGGTTTACTAGTTTGAATCACATTGTGGAATGGTTTTGTCAAAATAATGTGTCCAAGACTATAAAATCCAAGAATTTTAGTGGATTATTTTCAGTTACTCTTTGGAAGATATGGTCAATCAGAAATGCTAATCTTCATACTGGGATACAAGAACAGAGTTCACAGCAGCGCAGGCTATTATTTGGGATGTTATTACATATCTAAATATTAGTTTAACAGATCTTTTGATTGTATTTGGTTTATAATGTTCAAGCTTCGAGATAGGTTGGTTTTCTGGAAGTGGAAATTTTCCATTCCTTGAGATGTAATGGAGGTTTACCTCCTGTTGTAATTGTACTCTTTTGATTTTTATTTATAAAACACCCCATTCAGGAAAAAAAAAAATAATAACAGATTCAGTACCCTCTAATGGTATGACATTATCTTTTACACCTGTCAAAGCATAATAAATAAGGATAGTTGCATGAGGTAGATAGCTCAAGTAACACCTCGAGAGAACAGTCATTCCATCAGCTGGAAGCTCTGCTCTGGACTCGTTGTCCCTCTATCTAACCAGATTTAACAAGCATATGCTTACACCTATGAAGTTCAGCATATTTTGCAACCACAATGTAGCAAGATACATTTGGAAAAACAGTGGAAATAGAAGAGTATAAAATCCAAATGGGAGAAGTTTGGAGGATTGTGCAGAAAAGGAGAGTCAATAAAGAACTAAAAATGATGTGGATACACTAACATCTCTACATTCTTGTGAATGATACAAGACTGCTCCCAATTGCTAATGGGTGGATCAGTTAATAATGTCATTAGCATATATATATATATATATTTTAACATAGGCAAGAGATTAAGAGCAAAAAAAGTATCATAAAACCCATGCTTGCTAACAGATAATCATTTTAACGCTTCAATTCCATATTACAAGATGATGAAGTGAAAAAATTAGATGCCACAAAATATCCTCCGTCCATCAAACCACCCTTCCGCGAACAGCATCAAAAACCGCTTTTAGGCAATTATTATCCAGGTTTGAACATGTGACTTAATCTGATTTTGTGATTTAGTTGGGATTCATCTTGAGCAATCTAGAAAATTCTTTGTATTATATACACTTGTATACGCATATATTGTATGTAGGGTCATTGCACCAAGCAATCACAGAAGCTTGGATTACTAAGCATAAAAAAAATTGGTTTGAATGTAAGAGCAACCACTTCATGCAAACAAAGCCGGACGTTATGTTGTACATTGTATACAGCTCCTAGCATCAAGGATCTTTGGACCATACACATGCACGGACCTAAAGTAGACCCAGTGGGAGCCAATTGCCCCCACTGAAATTTTCTTTTTTTTTTTTGTATTTTATACCTATTATTTTTATTTTTCTGAACTATATACCTATAAAGTTTTAAAATTGCCCCACTGAAATTACAAAAAAAAAAAAAAAAAAAAAAAACCCACAATTTTCCCCACAACATTGTTTTAATTTTTTCTTCTTCTTGTTGTTAAAGGCTGCTCCCTCTAACATAATCTAAGTAAAGGGGTATGTAGATATTCATATGTGATTCTGTGCATGCATAAATACAGATACATGACTATATGTGTAAATACTTAAATTGTGTGGATAGTTTACATGAGTTGGCCAAATGTAAAACCTCCTCAATTTTGAACATATATTAAAGTTGTGAAATGCATTAGGTACAAGCTAAAAAGATATTCAAAACAAATGTCAAAATAGAATTAAGGGACATAAAAAATGAGATATTTAACAACTGATCAGAACACTAAGTCATTTCCAGTTTATGCTTCCAAGAATCCCAAAACAATACAAGTGCAATTGGATTTTTGAAAGACATCCCCATACCTGGCACGCTTGTTCTCTTGTTCACTCTTCATTGGCAGAAGACCTCCATCAAAGACAAGAATAGGTTTAACACCATAATGCCGAAGCAAATTCACTCTATTCATGCAATAATCAATGTGCCTAAACAATCGAACACAAAATACACCCATGTTAAAAACTAAACGTAAAGCAGCAGCGACTATGGTAAGAAAGACAACACTACATTGAATATTGCTTCCCCCCTCCCTTCTTTTTAAATTGACTTTACTTAGGAAAACATATGTGTGTGTGTGTATATATTGATTCCCTTTTCCTTTCGGTCAATAGCAAATATAAACAACACAGGCATAGAGCCTGAACCAACACAAATCCCCTGGGTACCCTCGATTGATCCACTAAACAAAATAATTTGTTCTAGATCCAATAATCGACTAACAAGCAACAATTAAGGCCTGTCTCATTCAATTATAAACCAACTTCTTGGCAATGCACGAAGCTTGACAATTATATACAAATATAACAGAATAAATACAGATATGTATATACATATACACACATACTTGGTGGTGGGTTGGCCTTTGCAGAGATCTTTGCTGCAAGATAGGGCGCCTTTGTGTAGCCAAGAATAGGTGTCGACGGCGACGCAACAGCCCTTTAGGTCCTTGATGTGAACTGGAACCACGATCGATTTCAACAGACGTAAAAGCCCTTGTATCCCCATTTTCTTCTTTTTCTTTCTTATGCCTCCGACGATTTGAGCTTTACGAGATAACGATCAATAGCTGGAGCGACGATGACGATCAATGCGATAATCTTGCAGAATCATCGTCCATTCTACAGAGAAATGATTTATAGGTAAAGAGGATTAATGTACAGACCCATGCCCTAATCTTGTAGCAGCATCCACCTGAGAGAGAGAGAGTCTAAAGGCGGGAAAATTATAGATAGAAACTTGATTGGAGGCAGTTTGGGAATTTTATTGACCACTTGCGGTTTAGGTGATGGTTCACCGAGTATTGATGGATCCTCTACTCTTTTTCAAGTCTATCAGTTCACGCTGTCGGAATTCATTATACCGCCAAAAATATTGCTGGTGGTTTAGGAAATTTTTTTAAATTATTATGGATTGGCTTATTTCTCCCAAAATCTGTGAAA
>JAOTQH010000060.1:1659100-1684163 GCA_025631255.1 Cornus kousa | reverse complement strand
GCCTCAGAGATATCAAATAAATAAATAAATAAATAAATTATTTACATTTAAAAAAAAAAAAAAAATTACCCCACAAGCATAATAAATTACGAGTCTATGGGAGCCCGTACTTTATTATTATTATTATTTTATATGTTTGTAGCTATTTTGTTTATGTAAAAACTAAATGGATGGGTATACACAATTACCGAATAACATAATTTTTTAATAAATGGACAAGTGTTCATCCGTTACAATTGATATTAGACCTAATACTTAATCCGGTGTCACGTCAAGCACTTAGCCCAAAAGGCGTTCGGGTCTAACCCCGAGTAAGTAGAGTGGCTCAACCGCAACACTTGAACTTTTGGATAAATGAACAAAGTCATTTGGTATATGGTATAAGAGCATATACTTAATCCATAATTGTTCTTAATCAGAAATTCTTAATTTTATTCTTTACAATAATATAGAACATTCGCACCAAGATGAACTGATTAACACTATTATTTTCTTTATTTTATCTTCTCTCCAAACTTATTTTACCATATCCACTTTGCCTATTTATCCAAATGCACCACAATTTAGAAAATAGATGATCAAAAGAGTTGTTGATAAATATGGCACAAAGCCCAACAATTGAGTAGAGTTACAAATTCTTCCATTCCTATCCTTTAGTAACAAATAAATAAATAAATACAAATATTAAAAATAAAATTAATTTATGTACTAATTTATGTACTTTTAGACCTCTTTAAAGCTAAAAACTAGTTTTTGGATCTATCTCATAAATTTCCTCTTTTAAGCTTAAACCATTCCCCAAAAATGACGGTACGATTGAATTCCTGAAATTTTGAAATCCCAAATAGAATCTCTTACGCGATATCTGCTGTCATTCCGTGTTCATTGTACCGATATTCAGTATTCACATACCAAATGTATACATATAGAGAGAGAGTTTAAGCATCCAATTTACAGAGAGAGAGAGAGAGAGAGACAAGAGGACAGCCCACGATCTGCCTACGCAACTCATCTTCCCCACAAGGACCAATCATGCCATCAGGTGCAAAGAAGAGAAAAGCCGCCAAGAAAAAGAAGGAAAATAACCCAAACGTCTCTAACATTGCAACTCATTCTCAAGGTACTCTTTCTCTGGCCTTCACCTTTTTCATCTAATCTACACATACCCATCTGTCAATCAGTCACTCGCTCTCATATCTGCAATGTTTCATGTGGATCTGCTTGTCAATTTGGCTTGTTGGGTAGTTGGGTATTTGTCTATATATCTTGTTTGGCTTGATTTTGACTCAAAGTACTTTGTTCTTCACTTTTATTACCCTTAAATGTATTTGTATGTATAAATTGGCTTGGTGTGTATGTGTTATTGGATTGTGTAAAGCTATCAGGAAATCATTTTAGTTCACAATCTCATCCACCATCCAAATACACACCACCTATAGTTCTCTCTTGTCATACACTAATATTTTCGTAGTTAATTTTGATTTTTGGCTCATGGCTCAGCTTACTGGATGTATATTTATTATTGTGTCTTGTTTTGCTTGATGCTGTTATAAACTGTTGTGAATGTATCAAATATGGTAGGTGTTGATGGTCAAAAAACCCATGATGAGAAAGAGAGTGATGGTAGTGAGCGTAGTTCTCCGATGTCTCAGGACCACCATGACCGGCAGCATTCATTCTCCGAGGGACAGGAGGAAGATGTCGAGAAGAGGGAAACCACTTCATCTGTTCGATCATTTGTCACTGAGAACAAATCTGTTGGAATTGACCATAATAATGGAGAGAGTAGGAATAATGAAGAGGGCGATGTACCCAAGGATAATTTTGAGAGCAAGAATGCTAGTATTGAGTATGTTGAATCAGTGAGGGAATCACGTGATGGACGCTCTAGCAGTAGTAGCTCAGATGATGAGTCCCGTGTTTTTGATAAAAAAATAGTGGTGGTGGAGTCAGGGAAGTCAAAAGATGAAGCTTTTAATTCTATTCCGGAAAGTGTTACTTCTGTTAATTCAGTTAAGCCAGTTGATTCTTTGCCTGAAGTGGTACCTCAAGTTGTGGACGGTGTTCCTCTTCGTAAGGCTTATAATACAGTTGTGGAAAGTGCCCCTATTGGTGTTTCAGATAAGCTTTCATTCTCTGAAGAGGCGGTTCAAGTGGCTGAGAGTGCTCCAATTGAGAATTCTGTGACTTCTGATGTTGTGGACGAAAATGGGGAGAAAATGTCTTCAATAGAGAACAAGGGTTCTGAAGTTCCATCGGCTGTAATGGGATCACAGATCAAGGAGGTTTCACCGTCAACTGAGAATGCTGCAGCATCGTCAGATGTGAAAGGCTTTGCACCACAAGAAAATAAAGATAAATTGATGTCATTTAACACTACTGGAGTTGATGCCAGTAGTGGTGCAGAACACATCAAAGACACTGAGGTTCCTGAATGCTCTGAAAGCCAGGTGTGGCCAATAACCCCTTTCTTTCACATGAGGTTCAATTTATCATTTGTTTGCTTCAACATGTAATGAATAATAATTTTTTTTTTTGTGAAATTATTGGCAGCCTCTGGTAGATTCGGCCCCGCGAGTGGTGCAAACAACTTCCTGGAATAGCTGCTGTGGACTTTTTGAGGTGTTCACAGGCTCCGCTAGATAATTTCAGGTGGTGAAGCTTTTACCAATTTTAAAACATGTACCTGTTTTGTTAACTTGCTCTGTCATTGATTACTCCCTGCTATTGTTTAGATTGAGGCTAGAAAGCTATTAGCTTGTCATAGGTTGGTCGTTCAAAGTGTATGTTGAGTACATTTGTTGCTTATTGCTGCACATATGCTTGATTGCTGATTGGTAATCTTTTACATTTTAATATTTGTAATGCTGTCGTGTTAGTGTTTTGAATGTATATTAAGAAAACGCAGTTACGCATGAATAAATGGATGAAATAAGAAGTTTATAAGATTAACGCAATAGCCAATTCAGCTTTTCAACTAGTAATATTTATTTGCCAAATTATTAGTCACTTGTTTCTGTGATTTTTACATGTCATCTATTCTTTTCTCTCATTTTCCTTTTGTATTTTCTTTATAACAATGAATTTCATTCAGTTAAATGATAAAGTCCATAGTGTATTTTATTAATGGAGATTTGTTTTACAGCTTAGACAATGAGATTGTAATTAGATACAACTAGAAGCTGCAAAATCAAAAGTATTATGCAAGAAAAAGAATATAAATGTGATTACGGTCAAATTTGAAGTAAAAGTGAGGGAGTTCTTAAGATTTGATATAGGAGATATGGAGATACCTCACAGAAATTTTGTTTAAGGTGCTCTTGAATTGATGGTGTTTTACCCTCATTACTGGATTAGGCGGACATGGAATGAGAGCTGCCTATGATATGTTCTTTGATCAATTCAGACTTTAGGTCTTTAGCCTTCAGTTACATTGGGGACAATACTAGATCCTAAATTTTATTGATGTTAAGGAATATCCTCCAAGATTCCTTCCACTATCTTGGCATCCAACCATTGTCTGTGCTTCTCTGTTCCCAACTTGTTGCCCATAAATTAAACCTGTAAAGATCTGATCCATTGTCATTGAAGTATTATGGTCATCCATGGAATAAATATTGGATTTCATTCTTTGGCAGTCTGTGGAAGTAATTGTTTAAATTCATAATTTCTACTAACACTGAAATCTTGTATGATCTTGTCTTTTTTTATCACTTAACAACTATCTAGGGATCAAGGATCAAATTTCCTTTTGTTTCAAGTAAATCAGTCTAAACAAGTCCTTTTTCCAATGAACTGAAACGACTCGAAATTCACATGTTTCCATAACAAAGTTATTTCCAAACATACAGAGAAAAGATTTAAAGATACTGAAGCAGTTGAAAATTTTCCCTTCACATCTAAGACTGTTCCAGAAACTGGTACTAGGTAGTTTTTTTTATTATTATTTTCCCATGGGTAAAATACATTGACCTCCCCTTACACACAGCATGTAAGTTCACTGTACTCCCTAGAACTCTGGCTTGCACTAACAATGAACCTCCTCCGTCCAAATTTCTGTTTGCTTCGTCATAAAAATTAAGTGTGCTGACCAAAATGCCCTTCAAATTATTTGAAATGACTTTATTACCCTTAAATGCTATAAAATTACTATAAAATTACAAATATATAACAGAAACTTTGAAGGGAAGGAATCGTCTTTTGCAAACCTTGAGTCTCTTATTTTACGCTCTCTTTTCTGTTATGTTAGAGGCAGCGATTGCTCCTCGATCGATGACCTTTTTGTTCTATTGGACTCTGTTGGTCCGTAGGTTTGGATTTTGCTCTTTCGTTTTTGTGTATTAGGGACGCGTTCCCCTTTTGAACGTTTTTCTAATATATTTTTACTTATCAAAAAAAAAAATTACAAATATATATATATATATATGTATCTTGTTTTCTTGGACAAATATATCCTCCTCCACCCCAGCGCCACCAACCCCTTCTCTCTCTCTTAAGTATAAATAAAAAACCACCAACTGCAGCATTCTCTCACCCACAAGAAAATTAACATCTATCTGCAAATCAAAGAGTCTATTTAAACACAAACCTATTTCATATTTTTCCTATTTAAGTCTAAAAAGGTCAACATAAACCTTACCTTGCCCAAGCTATAAGTCTAAAATTTCATAACAGATTCAAAGAGAAGGAAAGTACAGTTGAAGGCTAGACCCATTACCTTCCAGTTAGGACCAGTTACCCATCAAGCAATTCAAACCACTGTAACTCAAAAGCAATCAAAATGGGTTTGATTTTCGTTTTTGTAATCAGTAATGGTGGCAATTAGAATGTTTTGGTTTTGAAATAACAAAAGGAAGAACAAGGAGCGAGAGAGAACGAACAGGAGGAGAGAGTGGGTATGAGTATCATTTTTCATACTCAAATACTTTCATTTTTATGTTACTATACCATTGGGGGATATAATAGACATTTTATACATAAATTTGACGTCAGTAAGTAGTAAACCGTTAAAAGATGTTGGGTGTAACATTTTCACAAAAGTTTCCACCATGTGTATCTTCACTAAATCTCAGGGGAGGTCGGTGTATTTTACCCTTTTTCCAAATGACGGGGATATTGAAGAACTAAAAGCCAAAAACCCCGACAGAGATATCTCCAATTTGTAAAGATATCATATACAAGTAAAAGTACAGAAAACATGGGGTCGGAAGAGTTTATCGTCGGAGTTGCTGACAATAATAGTCAATATCTCCAATTTATAAAGATATCATATACAAGTAGAAGTACAGGAAACATCGGAGTCGTGAGAGTTTATTGTGGGCGTTGCTGACAATAATACTCTTAACTTGCAAATTATTTTCGTAGGTGTTTATTTCATTTGTGGCTTATCTCAATATGTTTGCTTCATGTATTTTAACACCGTGCATGCCTCTTATGCCATAGTGTCATAGTTAGTTATAGTAATGTAATATTACATGAGAATATTAGCTTTAAAATCTTTCACATTGGCTTTTCATTTGTAAAGATTTGGTTGATAATATTTGATGACTCATTCACATTTGTGTTCACTCCTCCATTGCATCCGAGTGTACTCTCATTGGATGTACGTCTCTTCAAAACATATTCAATGAGTTTATTATTTTGCTTATCTTGATGCATTTATATATATTTTGTTTCCATGTGTTATCAATTTCTTCTGTGTCATTCTGATTGCATTTCTGAAATTTTGCCTAAACGTTTTTGTTCCAGGTCAATCACACTCCAAAAATAATAATAATAATAATAATAATAATAGATAAATAAAAATTGGACCTTATTATTATTATTATTATTTTAATGGCTATTAGCTAAGATGCCTTGGACTCTATTAATTTCATTGTGCACTTCCCAATAACAACATAGATACTTCCTTTAGAGACTAAAACCCTTTTTTGCTGCCTGACAGCCTTTGGGTCTCATTTGATGCAGAAACAGAGCATTAAGGAGCTTAATTGCACAAGTGTAGCTTGTGGAACTCATAGAAGCGTATTCGGGTTAAAGAAGTTTGTGATAGTTCCCTTCTGATGGCTCTTTCTTGAAGAATAATGGGCGAGAGGTCTGACTATACAGTAATGTTAATATTATTTTGGAAGGCAGCCAAAGTCATTAGTGTTCCAATATTGCTCTCTCTTTTTTTTTAGGCAGGATTAGTGTTTTTCTCTTTGTTGGTGTGTTATAGGTATCTTTATATTGGATAGAAAAATTGCACAATGCAGAATACAAGATTTACTTTACTATATGTTTTAACATTCATTTGGTTGCTTGTCGAATTTGGTTTCTCCTCACAATGTTATGATTGGATCTTTACTCTTCCTTCTATGCAAGTGTTTTCTAATCTCATTGTGAGCCTCTAGGGTTTGTGACGCTATCAATTATATTGTGTTACATTTGATTGCCCAGTTTATCCATTTCACTTTCAGCTGCTTAAATATGGATTAGAGTTGATTATTGCATATTTTAAAGAATTTATATTAGGTTTGAAGTACTGATGGAACTCATTATATAATCTACCCGCTATGATTAATGTTGCTAATAATTTAGTATTGAGGAATTAGCTTGCTTCTATTGTGTATAATTAATAATTTAATGCAATGGAGGAGTGGTTTTTGTCTTTTTTTTCCCTTCCAAATAATTGAAATGAATCTTTTTTCTCAGCCATAAGTATTTGTGACTTGAATGTATATTTGCAGTAGTCTAGAATTTGTAATTGTGTCAAGTACTTTTTCCCTCTGTTTATTGATTGATATCGGATGCATTTTGACCTCGGCTTGAGTACTTATATGGGCCGTAGTCTTGGTCCTTAGAAAACAAGAATGGGGATCTTGTTCTTCCTTGTTCAGATGCATGTGGAATCATGTATTTGCTTGAAGACTAATGTTGAAAAAGTGAGGTAGCACAAGCTTGTTCTTTTGAGAAACCAGAACTTCGTAAACCTAAATCAGTGAATGAAACAGATAGAAGTTGAACACTATATCTGTCATGTTTTTCGTTTCATGTTTAATTTGTGTTTCTTTCTTCTTGTTGTGGAAATGGTTTCCATGTTACATTCTCTATTAGCATAATAGTATGAAGAGCTTCATGAAGTTTTTGTTAATGCAATATCATGGAGTAATGTCTTTTTCATGCTGATTGATGATAAATAACTAAAGCTCAAAAGTAGGGGAGATTCGATTGGCAAATAAATTTAAAACACCCATTACAATCATGTTCTTTGTACATCATTTCCTTTATTTGAGTCTTACCACAAAATGACAGTTGCCTAAACTAAATTGTGCCGGAAAAAAATACAAGTAAAAATAAAAATCAGAGACACGGAATATGACTCAACCCTGGAGTTTATACCCTTGAACTCCTTGAAACACCACCATGAATGACAGCAATGTATAGAAGATGCGTAGCTGAAAGGATAATTATGAATGCTTCCATTGTTTTCTGCAAAACAGAGCAATTTTTTTTGTTAATGTGTAGCTTATTCTGTTTTCATGACCCAAGTGCTATGACAAATTGACGAGTGTTATTTACAAAGAAAGCCATGAGTTGTTCTTACCAGACGGGCGTTCCTGTTTTGCAGCTCAATCTCTTTCCACGCAAAGCTGCACGAATTGCAATACTAGTTAATTGATAGAAAAGATATATTTCAAGTGATCTTTAAACTTGTAGTACATTTATGCAAGTTTTTACACATCACAAGTGATTGATAATGAAGATTTGTGAAGGATAATGACATACCCCATGGCAAGGAGAGTAAGTGTCCATGCTATGGTGGCGGCAGAAGAAGCAGGTCCCAGGCTATCGATGTTCCAGAAACGAACATGGTTGAATCCAGCGATGACTGACGAGAGACCAACAACTCCCGCGATCAAAGCAAACATGACGAAGAATCCAGTGGCAGCATTTCCCATTGGGAAGTATATAGGAGAAAAGTGTGCAGGAAGATGATATGCTGGACCTGTTAGCACGCATTCTCCACAGCATTAGTATGTCAAGAAAATCAAAGTGTTTGTGTTTGTGCGCGCGCGAGAGAGAGATATGGAGAGAAATTTACCGATGATGAAACCATGATCAATGGCTCTATTCAATGCCCAACCACCGATGCCCGAAACTATGAAATACATGCAGAAATTGAGGACCAAAAGCAGCGATGCAATGGATTGGAACGAATTACTTGCCATTTTGGAGCTATTGTGGTATATGATAAAGAGCTTCCAAAGGAGTTAGAATTTAGGAGTTGTCAGAGCTCCTAAACGATGTTTACACATATATGTAAGGTGGGGAGGTCTTATAAAAGGCCTTATTAGAAGGTTTTGGTTCTTTTCTTGCGAGGTTGTTGCTTCTGAAGGGCTTTGTGGGGTTGTCAAGATGATGCTTCTAATTCAAGGCAAGGCAGCAAAACCAGATTCTTTCTTGGCTCACATTTCTGAACATTCTTCCTAAATGGTACATTCTTTAGTTCTTTCTAGGAGGGAAAGTGATATTCTTTTCCTAGAAAAATGTACTTCTATCGCTCACTAAATAAAAATTAAATATAATTAATTGTTAATAGGCGGTGCACCAAGTCTGCCCCCAATGAAGAGAGGATCCGATGCGGCAAAACCAAGTGGACCCCATTTTGTCAAAAACAGTACTCCAATAAAACCCGAATTGTCAAATCTGAACAACCTGAGTTGCGTGAGAAAAGTCAAAATTGCAAATCTTTTAATAGTGGTACACAATTCTCAGCCATTGGTTGTTTGCAATCTACGTAATCGGCTACCTTGTGATTTTCTATTAGCGACCGTTGCTCTGAGGAATAGTCATGCTAGCATTTCCCGCCATTTTTCGATGTCTCAAAATTTCACCCAAATCTTTCTTCAATTCACCTTTTGTATTCTCCATTGCTTTCACAGACTTCTCCAAATCTTTCAAGGGTGTCAGCACTTCCACAAGATCGAGTGCTTTCTCTTGGAGTTCAGTACTCTCTGATCACCTAAAGCACAAAAGACTAGATGAAGCTCGCTTGGTTTTTGATAGAATACCTTTGCCCAGTGTTCATTTGTGCACTAAGATGATAGTGGGTTATGCGGAACACCGAAGAATCGAGGATGCCTTGAAGCTGTTTGACAAAATGCCGGTTAGGGATGTGGCTTCTTGGAATTCTATGATCAAAGGGTGTTTAAATTGTGGGGATTTTAATATGGCTAGGAAATTTTTTGATCAAATGCAGGAAAGAAATGTGATTTCTTGGACAACAATGATGAATGGGTTCTTGCAGGTTGGGAAAGTCAAAGAGGCTGAGCACTTGTTTCATGAGATGCCCACAAGGGATATAGCTGCGTGGAATTCGATGATTTATGGGTATTTTAGCAATGGTAGAGCTGAAGATGCTATGAAGTTGTTCGAGAAAATGCCTTGTCGGAATGTGATTTCGTGGACTTCGATGATTAGTGGGCTTGACCAGCATGGGAGGAGTGATGAAGCTTTGATTCTCTTCCGGCAGATGGTGGGTTCTGGTGTTGAACCCACTTCGAATACGTTTTCATGTGTCATAACAGCTTGTGCAAATGCATTCGCTTTACATCCAGGTAATCAAATTCATGCCCATGTTGTCAAGCTCGGCTACTCTTTTGATGTATATATTACTGCATCCCTTATCACATTCTATGCAAATTGCAATCGGATAGATGATTCTTGCAAGGTTTTTAATCTGAAATTGCATGTAGATGTGGTCGTATGGACGGCTCTTTTGACAGGGTATGCTTTGAATTGTAAACATGAAGATGCATTGAAGGTTTTCGGCAACATGATAAAAATTGGTATCCTCCCGAATCAATCTTCTTTCACTAGTGCCTTGAATTCGTCCTGTGAACTGGACACTCTTGATAGAGGGAAAGTGATTCATACTGTAGCTATCAAACTGGGCCTGGAAACTGATGTCTTTGTGGGTAATTCTCTTACTGTATTGTATTCTAAATGTGGAAATATCAATAGTGGAGTAGCCATATTCAAGAAAATTGATCAAAAGAACATTGTTTCATGGAACTCAGTTATTGTTGGATGTGCACAAAATGGGTGTGGCATGTGGACACTAACACTCTTTACCCAAATGATACGTGCTGGGGTGGACCCGGATGAGATCTCATTCACTGGTTTGCTTTTAGCTTGTAGCCATTCTGGAATGTTGCAGAAAGGAAGATGCTTTTTTGAGTATTTTGGTCAATGTCAATCCGTTGAGGTAAAGCTTGAGCACTATGCCTGTATGGTGGATATTTTGGGCCGAAGTGGGAAGTTGGAGGAAGCAGAGGAGTTAGTCAGAAATATGCCGATGAAGGCTAGTTCAACCATTTGGCTCACCTTGCTCAATGCTTGTAGAATGCATTCTAATTTAGAATTGGCTGAAAAAGCTGCAACATGTGTTTTTGATTTAGACCCACAGTGTAGTGCTGCTTATGTTTTATTGTCTAATTTATATGCTTTTAATAGCAGATGGAGTGATGTCGCAAGAGTAAGAGGGAAGATGAAACAGAGAGGAGTCACAAAACAACCAGGATGCAGTTGGGTTACTCTAAAGGGATTGAGGCACGTGTTTCGTTCTGGAGATAGATCCCATCCATTAAGTGATAAAATATATCAGAAACTGGACTGGTTGGGAGATAAGTTGAAAGAGTTTGGGTATGTTCCTGATCAAAGGTTTGCATTGCATGATGTTGATGATGAACAGAAGGAAACCATCTTGTCTTATCATAGTGAGAGGCTTGCTTTTGGGTTTGGGCTGATTAGTACTGTAGAGGGAAGTACAATAACAGTGATGAAGAATCTCCGTGTATGCGGCGATTGCCATGCTGCCATTAAGCTTATGGCGAAGATTGTTGGGCGTGAGATTGTTTTGAGAGATTCTAGCCGCTTTCATCACTTCAAGGATGGCTTTTGTTCTTGCAGGGATTATTGGTAAGACAAGGCTTTGAGGAGTGGAGGAAGATGAAAGATCGAAAGAAATTCAATGAGATGCAGAAAGTCTGATTGATCTTTTGACTGTATTGAACAAGAAGTTTTCAAGGAATATTGCAGAATTTGAGTGAGAGATGCATGGACTGAGTAGTAAAAACTGGAGAATTTGAGGTTGTAACCGCAGGAAATGAAGGATTATGAAAGAAGTAGATGATGTCAAGAAGTTGAATTTGAACGGCATGCAAAAAGAGTGATCCATATTGTGATTGCATTGATGTTATAGTTTTAAACAATATGGAAGGACTGGCGAAAAGAAGCACTAGATTGATGACTTAAACGTGCAGTAACTGAAGGATTTAAAAAGAAAGTACTACGAGATGATATAAAGAAGAAAATGTTTGCTTGTAAAGCCAAAAAAGAGATTTTCATGTGGAATTGCAAAGTGTTAATGAAGAATGTAAACAGGTCACTCAAACTGGTTGACCAATTGGAAGAGATGTCGTTATTTTTCCGTAAGTGAAGAGTAAAGACAGGGTTGCTGAAAGTACTGCAGTGTCTGCCCGTGGTTTGAATTCTTCATCAAATGGTGTTATACTGAAGCTGAGGGATGTGGTTTGAATTCTTCATTCATCATCAGATTGTGTTATACTGAAGCTGAGGGATGCAGTGATGCGCTGAGGGATGCAGTGAGCTCTTTTTTGCATTTGCTCACTTGTCAGCAAAAAGATCAGAATCCTTGTAAATAGAGAAGAACATGCCTCTTCTGTTTGAAATTGTTAAAGTTAGTTTTAGGTATTGATTTGAATTTTGCTCCAGCTCATGGTTTCTTTTGCTTTATTACATTTTGATCTTGGCTAGTTGCTCCATGGAGACTTGCAACCTTCAATCTGGATTAGGAAAATAAGAAAAATAAACAGCGGATAGATCCCAGCTATATAATAATATTGCTTCTCCGTGCTGGAGCAATTCCACCATCAAAGGAACTTGGATCAGCACTCGTACACTTTTTCACCTGCAGTATTAAAACAACCGTGGAGCTCTTCCACCCACATTGTTCCAACACAAATCATCTTTTTCCACCTCCAATATCTATAAAAGGTAATATTTTGCAACCGCAGCCAAAATTTGATCAGACGATAGTCCAACTAGGTTGCTATGGACATTGCACATTTCAATTACCATCTTCTTTCTCAATATGTTCAGCTAAAAAGGGCCGCAAACTCTAAAATGAGAGTTTACTTGATTACTCTCATCAAATATATGTGAGTAACGACAATTTAGTATTAATTGGTAAACCAGTACAAGCAGGAAACAATTGTTGTTATCGTTGACTATAAACTTTTTAGTCACGGTATTTTTGTTCAATTATGCATCAATCAAGCCAAAATTCAATAATAGTAATAAACAATAATTAAAATTTTCCAAAATAGTGTAGTCCTAAAACACCATTTGCAGCACCCACAAGGCCAAAGAACCAAGTGTTGGTCGGATAACTGAGAATATTCAGGTTATTGCAATTGAATAATTTCAAGTAAGATCTTCACGGACCTAACTTACTGGTTGTTCTCAGGAGAAAATGAACAAAGTTCTTTTAAATTGGATAGTGAATAAAATCCAACTCAGGAAATGTCAACCTTGGATATGGTTCGAGTAGAAGACAATTCAGATTAGACGACCATGCAAGAAGTCAGGACACTAAGGTTCAACATCACCCCAGCTAGCAAAATTACAACGTCGACAAGGAAAAATAATTAAGCAGCAGCACTGAGTTGCAAGACAAACGAAGTTTTAATACTAGATATAATGTAGAAGCTTTCTAAAGCATGAAATCTTATTCATCCTCCTGGCTGCGCAACCTAGCAAGCTTGTTGGTAACAACAACATCAAGTTGAGCAGCACGCTCCACAATCTCTTTCCTCTTCCTCGTGGATACATTGTGTGCAATCTCTGCACAATAATTCCTGCATTGAAAAATGATAAAGATACACAATAACAAATTAGGACCAAGCATTTAGTAGGATTGGAAAAATAATAATAATAATAATAAATAATAATAATGAAAAATGAGAAGGGATTTCTTTTGTTTTGTACCTATTGTGCATCATCAGAATTTCAAGCTCTTTCACATTGTGCACTACAAACTTCTTGAAACCATTAGGAAGATGGTGACGAGTCTTCTTGTCTGAACCGTAGCCAATATTGGGCATCAAAGTGCATCCTTTGAATTTCCTTCTGACTCGAGAATCAATACCTTTTGGCCTACGCCAGTTTGGCTGTCATATATGAATCCAACAACACATGATTAATGCAAGTAATTCCACAATGCAACATCTGTGTAGTAACTTGAACAGGATATGGTGATACTACATGGAATTGAATATCAAAATGAGAATACAGAGAGACAAGACAGCAACAGAAACACGTCAGGGTGAGCAGGAAATAACATGAAAGGAAAATGTGACATTCGGTAGCACAACACATGAAACATAGCTAGTTCACTGCTGATGGTCAGATATTTTCATACCTGTAACAAAATAATTAAACAATGCTTTAATCCCAAGAGGCGGATTCACAGTTTGAAATCCAGCTCCACCAACTAACTCAATTTAATATATTTCATTTTTTCAAGAAAACAACCCAAGATGATTCTACCAACTAATTGCAGAGTAGATCATTAGGACTTTTCAATTCATTGACGAAGATCTCGGACCTATGAACAGGGATATTTTTAAAACTCACAAAGACAGAAGGAAGTGAGTTAGACAAAAAGAAAAGCAACATGGACAAAAATAAAAAAAGTGACTTGGACAAGAAGAAACGAAGTGGCTTAGACAAATCTCTTTTCAGATACAAATCAATCAAATATTGATTAATATGTAATCAATCAATCGAACATTGATTAATACGTAATCAATCAAACACTACTTGAAAACAGCTCTTCTATATATCGTATAGATGGACAATCAAACATATTTCTCAATTCAATAGCAGCCCAAAGAGGTAAATACAGTCCCAAATAACAAGAGATATGTAAAAAACATTCCCTTGTAAAAATAAAAGGGAAACAACAATTTAAATTAATAAATAAAATACTTAAATAAACAATAAGAAACCCGAAAAAGCTTATAAAAATAAAAGGATTCAGGAAATGCAAGCAGGGAAAAAGTAATAGCGAGCATATACGAATGAAGCTTGCCGTGTCGCAAGACCTGTTCAGTATTCAATTTCAGCCCTTTAACCGAGATGGATGCCCAGCTAAAGAAATGATGTCTGGACATCAGATAGCATGGGCAAATCAAACTGAGATAGATAGATAGAGAAAATAACATGCATATTAAAAAAATGATCTTTGTGTTTGCAATCTCAGCCGAAAGATGGTGAATATTTTGTGCAATAATCACTTCAAAATCAGAATTGAGATATAGTTTACATCATAGATTGCAAAACAGAAGCATATGAAAGGAAAAAAGAAAACTAATAATAAGTAATGACATATTAGAAAGGAAATTTTAGTTCAATATAAATAAGTTTAAAGATACTAAATATGTTTGAGAGAACAGACAGTAGTGTATTGTTTATATTCACCATTCTTCAATTGCAGAAGAGATGGATATATCAACCCACCTCTTCACAAATCTAAAATTCACATACATCAAGAACCAAAATGTTAAAAGGGAACAAATAAATCTACTTCTTTTAACAAGGAAACAGAAACAAATGAAAATCATCATTTTGCATCAAGAGATGCATGTCATTAAAGGCTGGAGCACCAAAACTATCTCAACATTTCACATTTTTTTAGGATAATCAACTAAGATAAGTGCCAAACCTACCAACAAACCCTCGTTGCATTAGGTGACTCAACTAAAACAATTGCCACAGGTCTTATTCTTTTTCCGGTTAGGAGAGCAAGGATGAAAAATATAGCCAATGTTATCAACACAAAAGGCTGGGGCCACAAAGATTTGTCCTCGTTCTTCAATTAAAAGCAATGTTAGGTAAAAATGAAAATTAACTATAAAATGAAGCACTTACTTTAGTGGCTTAATGTAAAAATTATAGTTAATGTAATCGAGTTTCATGATAAAATCAACCTTTTGCATCCTTCATTCATAAATTAACTACAAAAACTTCATATTTTGGTCACCTACAAATTACGTCAATTTTCGCACTAGAATCGGTGTAAAATACCGTAGTTCAAGAGCCAAAAAGTTGTAAAATGGAACACATAAATTTTAAGTCAATAAATTATAAGGTTGGGGAAAATGATTAAATTAACCGACACAAAGCACTTGTTTAAATGTATTTACTTGATTGAAAAATATGTAAAATTCTCTAGCTCAAATTTTTGAGCTAAGACAACCAAAATAAGTAGTCCAAACTTTTGGCTAACCAAATCATACATCATGCTCTTGCAATGCGAAGCAGTTGTTCACATTCATTACCAAATTAGAGCCCATTATGAATAAGATCAAATTAAGTCACACAACCAAAACACATCTTAAATCCCAGCAAATAACATATACCAATGAAATTAACAATAACCAATTAAGTGAAACAAGCAAAAAAATAATACTAATAAATAAACTTGAACACACAACAAAAATATAGAGCTAATCATAAAATGAAGTAGATCGATCAACACGCGATTGTAAGCATAGAAATGTATGATAAATTCACACGCCCTTATATATATATATATATATATATATATATATGAACAATCGTATGGATCTCTAGTATGAGTGTGTATATATAACATACCTTGACGGAGACCTTGCGATCGCTCCAGGGCCTCTTGAACTTCGTGGCCCTCTTCTTCACGATCTTCTTGCTCAGCAGAGGCACAGCCATTGCTAACACACTTACCTTCTACACAAATAACCAACAGCAGATCTATCAAATGTTTGTGCACACACATATACACACACACACACACACACAGATACTCACAGTGCTTTGGACCTCCTATCCAGCCGCCAGCCCTCGTTCAGAGGCCGACTGCTCAACCTTTTATAAGCACGCTCACGAGCTCCTCGACTAGGGTTAGAGTCAAAACGTCTACGGGATTAGAGGTTCCCTATAACCTATTTACGGCAATAGATTAAGGTCCACTTATGAAACAGTGGACATGCGATGCATACAATCACGATATTTTCTCAAAATCATATTGACCTATGGGACCTGTTTGGTGTTTTCCAAATTTCATTTTTCTTTTTTGCATTCATGTGGAATTGATTAAAATTTTGAATACAAAAATTTTCAATTTTCAATTGGTGTTTTATATTCTAGTGTTTCAAAAATATAGAATTATTCTAATTCGGATTTAAAAAGTAATTTTCATAATATGATTAATGTAGTTTAATAATACTTTTTCACTTTGAGAAGGTGAGAGTTCAAGTCCTCATAAGAATACGTGAGTATGTAGGTGTATTTATCAATGAAATAAAAATAATTATACAATTAACTAGAAGCAAGTATTATCTAAAATTTATTTTCTTGAATCAATTTTCATAAAATAATTTTAAAATTACTAAACATGTTTATTTATTTTTAAAATTGTAATAACAAGAAGTGTTAATAAACAATGTGGGTTTAGTAACTAGTACACTTTTTGTTTTCTATTTGTGCAACCCCAATAAATCATAAACGTGATTTTACTTTTCTGAGTGAAAATAGAAAAGAAAATTGATGTTTATTAACACTTGGTATACAATTTTGAAAGCATAAATCAATAAAATTGTTTAATAATACATATTTGTTACAAAATATACATAATATTTTTAATTATTTTATTTTATTTTTATTTTTTTCCATTAGTACCAAAAAAAAAACTTAAAATATGTATACAATTCAATTATTTCACAAATATTAACAATACCCAATACATGATAATAAAATACAATATTCAATTCAAAATCACAAATTACATAAATACAAAATAAGATATATTAAGACAAAAACGTTCTAACCAATTATGTATATGCATTATGTATACATAATATATTTAACATATAGTATATTATAATATATAAAAAATGTTAAATAATATATTTTATAATTTAATATTTACATATAATATAATATAAATAGGGTATATAATAATATAAAATATCTGTTGCATAATAATTTAATAATAGTATGTAAAATAATTCATAAATATATAATAAATCATAAATATTTTTGTCCCAAAAAATAACTTACACTATTATATAATATATTATATATTAAATTTTTTATTAAATAAAAAAATAATTTACACTAATATGTAATATAATTATTTTTAAAATATAAATTTTTTAGTAGTTCATATATAGTATTAAAATATAGCATGAATAACATGAATTTTATTTAAAATGAAGAATGTTTATGTAAACTAATGAAAACGTTTTTACTCTACAATGTCAAAAACATATGAAACATTTTTTTTTTATGTTTTCTCTTTTTTTCACAAAAATGAAAAACATTTTCGGCTATAAAAAAACAAAAACATACAGTTAATCATGATTTTATTTTTTTTATTTTTTTTTATTTATTATTATTATTTTTTATGGACTGGCAATAGAAAACGGAGCCAATATATATGCTTTATGCTTCTACTCATAAATTAAAATTACTAATTTTAATAAGAAAAATTATAAAAGTGGACTAGTTGTCTCCCATAGATGTGGATAGAAAGCTGTTATGGTGAGCCTAATAGTCATGTGAGATTGAGACACATCTAGTCTAGTGATATCTCCTCTACCTGATAAAGTAAACGAGGGTTCAAACTTGCCTGAGTTTCTTGCCAATGAAAAAAAAAACATCAGGTAAACAGGAGGATAAGACTTCATTGTAGATACAAAATCCTGTATATTGTTATATGTGCACTAAAAAGTCATGTATTACATCAAAATCTTATATTACTCTGTAATCTCCATTGCACAAACCTTATCAAGAGGGCAAGCATTCAAAGAACTGTAAATCGAACAGTGAAACTCGTAAGAGTTCGGCAAGGAGGGGATAACATCAACCCAGTCTTTGTCAACCTTCTCTACATGTGAATTTGGCTTCGGGATTGCATGAAAATGGAGTTTATCAATCTGTTTTGTCAGCTTCTTCATAAATTTCATGGAGAATATCAAGTGAAAATTTTCAGTAAAATGTTTCATATCCTTGAAGATTCGGATCCCAACATGTGCTTCACATGAATTAACTAGCCCAAGTAACATTCTCCCGCCAACATGTGTTTCATTAACGCTGCAAACCTGCAAGAAAGTGTCGTGCCAAGAAGTTAATTCAATGCGTAATGTAACGATATTTCAGGAATGAGAAGACCAACCAAAATCAGTATAGATTATATATAGTATATTTCAGGAATGAGAAGACCAACCAAAATCAGTATAGATTATATATAGTAGAAACAATATACGACATGCATCCAAAGAAAAAAATAAAAAAGATGAGCCTAAAGTCAAGATATATATATAGCAGGATGGTTTTTAAGGTATAAGGATTCATCTCTTTTCTGGAAAGTCATAAATGCCATTGTTCTGTTTAGGTTGTCATGATCCTTCCCCAGAGGGTAAAGGACATGCCAGGGAACCCATTTCACCAAAAAATGCAAGAGCATCTTGATAGCTCACCTCTCCCACTGTTCAGGAAACAAGACGAGCGTGTAAGTAAAACTTGCCACACAGTGCAGCACTAACGGTAAAAGGTGTGGAACTCAATGCCCACAAAAGAGCTTTGCACACACATTTTAATCCATCCGACCCACTACATTAAAAGTAAAAAGAAAAACAAAAATGCACAAGGTTATCAAGAGACAAGCCTAGAAAAGGTAAAAATAAAAAATAAACCAAGGTAACATATGGAGGGGAAAGTCTAGTATTTCCCCTCCATGTGTACATTTTTCTTTTTCTGTTTTTTCCTTGTGTGTTACGTAATTGTTAGTTGTTAGTAAGTGGAGAAGATGTTCTCATGCGCTTAGGAAGCCCTTGAACCCATGTCTTACCTACTAACATGTCAGCAACTTGAAATAGAAGCCCCGCTGACAAAAACTATTAACTTTGTCAGCTGCTAATACTATTCTTTTGAGCAATTCTATGTTCACTAAACAATCAAACCATTTGATAATGATGTTTTAAACTTCACTGAACTCGAGGTAGATTGACTGGGAAAGAGTTGTCCGGGCATTCAGATACATAATTTAAGTTCTTCCGGTTGGAAAATATATATGTTGTAAAATGGAAAAAATAAAACATATATTAAGTTTTTAACTTGCTTAAAGTAAATGAGAATGGGACAAGCATATTTTGCTGGCTGTCATGTACCCTTGCGTTTCACATGATTAGGTAGTTATCTTTTCAGAACTTGTGAGTTTTAAGTAAATTGCAGGTTTCTGTGAGTTTTTCCCCCTTTTCACTTTTATTCTAGAGTATGTTAATGTCATAAATTACCGCACATGGCGCTTGAGGGAAAAGCATCGGATCTGGGACCTTAAAGAGGAAGGTCGGATTAAAAAAAAATGTATGCAAAAAGAAAACACTAAATAACATTTCTTTACATCTCATTTTGTATGTAACATAGAAAAAAATATAGCAAAGTATCGAACCTCAATATACTCCACACCCATTTCGCTGAGATTCTCTACTATGTTGTTGGATGAAAGTAAGCTAACAACCCCTCCAGAACCAACAGGTGTTTGGAGTATTTCCCATGGTGACTTCATCAGAATCTTATGCTTGTTTTGTTCTTCGAGCGAATTACTAACAACTGGCAGCTTCTCTTCTTCCAAGAACCAGACCTATTAATAGATTGCAAGGTAAAATGCATGAGGGTTCACAAACTAAAGAATGAGATGTACAAATGTAATCTCACTATCATATATGAATTCATTAAAGACGAAGTTATCCCATATGAACAAATATGGATCCTCACTGAATCCAAGTCAATAGTCTACAATGAACACCTTTAGGTTGTTAAACCACACAAATCATCGTGGTTAAAGTTTATGAAATAAGATTTTTTTAGTCCTGTTGAGGATCAACTCTGAAAATGCTCCAAAATTTTTCTAAATTTATTTTTGAAACTCCATTAGCGTGTTATAAATTGATGCATGCAAACAATTCAAAATAAGCCACTAAAAAATGCTGAATACATCAAACTGTCTTGAAATAAAAAATAAAGAAATATTCTTTCTTTTGCTTTCCATTGTACAGTTCATTAAAATCTATAGTGGTCATCCTTGAAATCAATTCTAATTACACCACGCTGTTATATCCAATAATTTACAATTTCTTTGGCAAAAGAAAGTAACATTCTGAAGACATCAACCTTAGTCCAGTTGAGTGAGGCCCCCCAAAATAACTGAAAATAAAATTACAGATTTGTCCGTAAGGAAAATATCAGGCATATACTCGTCCTATTTTGCCAATGGCACTAGTATAACTAACCAAAATTACAAGATACACTAGACGTGTATTTCAAGATCAAACTATGGAATAAAGATAATTAAAATTTTCAACCATGAAGTCACTGTGGAAAAATAACCAATAAGTCACATCCTTGCACGGTAAAGGAATAATGATCTATAAGTAATAAATTTGAAAACAAATTTCAGAAGTGATGTACTAACCTTCTCAGAATCGAAAGCAAAGTGGTCATGACTTGAGAACAATTTTTTCAGAGAACTGATTGTATGAGCAGGGCAAACCAAAATCAAAGGCACAGATGCACGGTCTTCTATCTGCAATGGACAAATGGATTTATCAGACCATATTGCAGAGTTGCTGCCTACACAAGGGGAAAATTTCCTTTGAAGTGGATTATTGTGATATATAGCTTAATAGAAATCAATGGTGACTAAAGTTCACATCTATATTTGGATTTTGGATTGTGTCATTGCCTATAGAAACCATAAACTCATATCCCCGTGGATATAATGTATTGAGAGGAAATACCAAATGACAAAAAGGGAACTGTAAGCACACAAATAAGACAAAAATTTACAATAAAATGGTTCTTTTTGAAAGAAAAATAAATGAATTAAAATCATGTAATGAGCCATGGTTTTGGCTGCATGGAAAACATAAGGAGAAGTAGTTATATGAGAAAATAATAATAATAATAATATCCAAATGACTACACATTATCTGGTGAAAAAGTTGCTTTATGATTGAATTGCATTATCGTATTTTATTTAACAGAGACCACACTGGGTAATGACCCTTTGCCCATTTATTGTATTTTCCTTTTAAGTACCTAAAATCAAATATTACAATTTCATGGTGTCCTATATTTCCTACCATAAAAATTTTAAGTGCCATACACAAGCAAAAAACAATAAAGTAAATTTGAAAATTCTTAGGAACTATTAAGAAAATGTAACAAAAATCAAACCAATATGAAAAAACATGTCAAATAGCAGAATAAGAAACAGAGAAAGCCCTGCATCTACTAGGTAGGAGCAAAGCACAAAAAATATACGAACAATTTAGCATTCTTTATCACGTCAAGTCAAGAAAATAATAGAGCTCATTTAAATTAAAATTCGAAAGAGGTGCTACCTTCACAAATTTCTTATCGTCGCAAAGTAATTTCTGTAGTAAAAGACAGGATGAGTCCTCCATTCTTTCAGAGTCAACAAGATTAGGGTCAGAGACACTCCCCTGCATTTCACTGTCATCCACAGCTAAAGCAATAGCAACTTTGCCATTCGATGTGAGAAGGTGACCCTTTTCTTGCAACTCGGAATTGGCTTTTAGCTTCTCTCCCCTTCCAGTAGCAAGGCATTCCTCCGAAATTCTCAAAGTGCTTCTCACTTGCTTGGCTAAATTACCCGTGATAAACTCTGGTAAATTCCATCTGAATCAAAAAGTAGCACAAAGTAGAGGTGTCAAACCATCAATGCATTTGGCACCAACTTGAACAAAATACAAACCCTTGATACTACTATGCAATATGCATATTTCCTCAATGTTATACACCTGATGGAAACATATTTAAAACCAGTTTTAAGATAAATGAAGTTACTTTTGTAGCAGTGATGGAAACATATTTAAGACCAGTTTTGAACTTTTGATGTCACTGGGGGTACATGAATATGGGAAATAAAGCCTCACTCATTCATCACCATATTGGATTGCTTACAAAAGCTTATTGAAAAACAAAATAAAAACGTGTTTGAGAAAAAAAATATTTGGAAAGTAGCCATACAACCACAGTAACATACTAACATTGCTACACCTATTGGCTTTCATATATTATATTTCCAAAATCAAATAAAGCATGAAAAACATTGAAATTGAAAATATATTATAAAAACAAATTATATAACCAAATTAGATTCCCAATATTATTTTCTATACTATTTCTCTACTGTTTTTAACCAAATAGCATATCAGTGCACACACTCTCCAATCCACACATGAATTAAATGATCAAGATAAAGCAAAATAGATCCAAATAGTGAAATTTCACCTATTAGAGGGTATCTTAAAATTCTGCAGTGCCTGTTGAAGCAATTTGGAATTTACTCCCACAATCTGATCTGCAAGCAAGCTTGTTTGGGCTCTCTCTCCAAATCTAAACCCATGAAAAACATGTTTCTGCTCCATTTCAGACAGTTTCTTTTTTGCTGCTATGAGACGTTGTTGAAACTTTTTCCTTTGCTTCCATTCCTGAAATGTACAACAGACAATTTTTAAGATTAAATCCGCAAACAAGCTACATGTGCAGCCATAAAATTGATTCAAAACTGCATTTTCTGGCAAAATGGAAAGTGAAACATTCTTGAGAGCAAAAAAAAACATATAGCTGTTGGTCTTTCAAAATATTACTGAATGCACTTGCAGTAGTGCTTAACACAAATAGAGTTTGATACTACATATTTTTTTATTTGAAGCACGAGTCAAAAAATTACAGCTGTATAAATATTAAGCTCGATAACAACTCAAAAAAGAAGAGTAGGAATTTCCTTAAAATGCTAAGAGGGAACCTACATCTATGGATATACCAAACAGAGAAAGCTGGAGCAGAAGGCAACAACTATAAAGAGGCACGCTTATCAATCCAATACAACTAACAACGCTAGTGTGGTGCCCTAAAAAGCATAACCTCAAGTAAATGTTACTCTAATAAGATGAATAGGACCTAATTCCATTCAGAAGTCAGTTGCCATCTCTACTTGCTATATAAATATGTGTGCATGCATATGTAAAATTATTAATCATAAATAAAACAAAAGTGCAAAATGTAAAAGAATGAATAACTAGTAGTTTAATAACTGATAAGAGTCTATATCTAGGTAAAATTAAGTATTTACTATGTAAGCAAGGCTTTCCTATAGATAATATATGTCCAAAACAAGGAGGAGCTTGATAAAGCCACTAAGAGGAAAACAATAACAGTTATCTAACACAACTCTAAAATGATTAAAATGTGAAATCATTTCAGCCGCCACTCATAGCGCTCCCTCACCCGACTGGAAAAGAGACATATGACATAGTGGCAATTCATTTCGTCCTGAAAGGAGCAAGCTGAGAACCTAGTCCCAACATAAAAGATCCTCCAGCCGCTCTTAATTTGCTGAAGAATCAGTCGACAAATTTGTTGATCTGGGAGAATGTAAGATTAAGGCCCTCGTATTAACTTTGAAGAATCTAAAGGCTTATGTTGGCTATCTTCAATAAAACACAGCATCCAACTAAATCCAACTGAGAGCACGAAGATTCCCTCCCATAACCATGCTGTGAGAGACTATATTTTAAGGAGGCTTAAAATAGCTAAACTCGCACACATTTATAGTAATGAAATTACCAACTAGATGAACTTGATTCTGTAATCACAGAGCCTAAATTCAACTCATTTAGCATATACAGCTCAACAGAGCATAATGAACAAGATAAAAGGAGTGAATCAAAGAGAGTAAAGACCCAAAGGAGTTTAACTAGATGAATTTTCTTTCTTAATTGTGGCAAATGCAAAATATATTTTACCATAGTCTAGCTAACAAAGTCATAGTTTCACCCACATGCAAACCCACAAAGCAAAGAAGAATGTCCACCGAATACTTAAATAAATGTAACCAATGGATGCTTAAATTAAATTATCAAAACAGAAAAAAGAATTTGTGTCATTTACAAATTTAAGAGATAATTATAATTCAGTAGAACAGTAGAGTATGCCTCACAAGCTGGCGCCTTTCTTTCTTGGACCTCTCATCAGAGCGTATATTTAACTCAAGGAGCCCCTTTGGAGGTGTAATCAGCATTTCTCTTCTGTTAATATCGACATTTGGAACAATTGCTTCCACAAACGGAACCCACACAAGAGGAGCAGAAGCACCTGCATTTGGTTCTTGCTTTCCAGTTCCATCAGGCATTTCAGTGGATGAATTAAGCATGACATGTAAAAGATCACTTGCACCACTGTCGAAAACATTTACAACAGTTCCCACTGGTTCACCAGTTTCCTGAAAGCGAAGAAGAAAGATCAATGCCATGGAAATCAAAGCTTCTACCAATAAAACAAAAGGAACAAAATATTCTCCTAGAGTAAAAAAATCAAAAGGAAGACGTACAAAAGCAAACAACATCACAAAAGTAAAAGTACAAACCTTGAGAATAACTCTCATGCCAACAAGATCACGGGTATAAAATTCGCCTTCCTCCAACTCTGGTCTATCTTCTTCCCTTACAAGTATGATTGACCCGACAAGTTGCTGTGCCTGAAAGAATAAAGAAAAACAAAATTATATCAGAACTACATGCACACATAATAAAACAGTAAAAATTTCTTGTTTATTTTTTTTTTTTTTTTTTGGGTTAATTTCACCGACACCCCCGCAAGTTTGGCCAAATATCACCCTAAAACATCTTTCGAAAATAACTATCACTTAGGTCCATTTTCACTTTTCCGTTACACTTTCGGTTAAAAATATGTAAAAAGACAATTTTGTCCCTGAATACCCTTTGACTTGGTCAAAAGTGCTCTCTAACTTAAAAAAATTAAATAAAAAGACTACAATACCCCTAAATACACTACAAATTTACAATTATAAATTATCATATATCTATATACACACACACTGAGCAGTGGGCAACAAATTGGAGGCCAA
>JAOTQH010000060.1:1640463-1659000 GCA_025631255.1 Cornus kousa | reverse complement strand
CAAGGATGCTTTTGTGGTGATGAAGGGACTGAAGAAGCATGGTTTATATGCTCTACAGGGTAGCACAATCACGGGTTTAGTTGTTGTATCATCCTCAGATCCGGATTCAGTTACTACCAGATTGTGGCATATGCGGCTTAGGCATATGAGTGAGAGGGATGGATGTTCTGAGTAAGAAGGGTTTGCTTGGTGGTCAGAAAACTGGGAAGCTGAATTTCTGTGAGCATTGTGTCTTCGGGAAGCAGTGCAGAGTGAAGTTCAGTACAGGAATTCACAAGACCAAAGGTACGGTGGTTTATATTCATTCTGATCTTTGGGGTCCCTCTCAGGTTATTTCACATGGTGGTGGTAGATATATGATGACGCTGATTGATGACTTTTCTCGGAAAGTTTGGGCTTGTATTCTGAAGCACAAGAATGAGGCTTTTGTTACATTCAAGTAGTGGAAGACCTTGACTAAGAAGCAGAGAGGAAAATAGGTCAAGCACTTGAGGACAGACAATGCCTTGGAATTTTGTGATGGAGAATTTAATGAGTTCTACAAGACTCGAGGGATTGTGAGACAACACACAGTGAGGCAGACTCCGCAACAGAATGGAGTTGCAAAACGGATGAACAGAATGCTATTGGAGAGGGCACGGTGTATGTTGTCCAATGGAAGGTTAGACAAAGCGTTTTGGGCTGAAGCTATTTCTACAGCTAGCTAGTTAGTGAACTGGTCTCCATCGACTGCTATCGACTTTAACACTCCAGAGGAGGTATAGTCTGGTTCTCCTGCTAGTTACAGTAATCTGAGAATATTTGGGTGTCCAGCGTATGCTCATTTGAATGAGGGGAAGCTTGAACCGAGGGCTAAGAAATGCATATTTCTTAGTTATCAGCCTAGGGTCAAGGGATACAGATTATGGTGCCCAGAGTCTTCGGGAAAGAAAATACTTGTTAGCAGGGATATGACCTTTCATGAGTCTGCGATGTTTACGCAGAAGGAGGTAGTTGATTCAGGGAAAGCTCGGGGTGTCAGTGAGCAGGTGGAGCATGTAGAGGCTCCGTTAGAGGATAGTCCTGTTCGGTCGACTCACAAGCAGGTGCAATTTCGGGCTGAGGGAGATGCACAGTTGCAATAGCAGAGTGGCTAGAGACAAGCCTAAGAGAGATATAAGGCCACCTAAGAAGTATGGGTTTTCACATGCTGATTCGGTTGCTTATGCACTTAGTGTGGCAGAGGATATTGATGAGCCGTGTACTTATCACGAGGTCATCATAGGTGGAGAGTCAGTACAGTGGTCTGTCGCCATGACTAAGGAGATTGAGTCTCTTCATAAGAACCAGACCTGGGAGCTAGTTAAGAAGCCTAAGGCCTGAAAATTGTGGGTCGTAAATGGGTATTCAAGAAAGAGGAAGGAATTCCAAAGGTGGACGATGCGAGGTACAAGGCACGTTTGGTGGCAAAGGGTTATACACAGAGGGAAGGGGTGGACTTCAATGAAGTGTTTTCTCCTGTGGTGAAACATAGCTCAATCTAGCTGTTACTTGCTATGGTTGCTCTGTATGACTTGAAGCTTGGGCAGCTTGATGTCAAGACTGTTTTCTTGCATGGTTAGTTGGAAGAGCAGATTTATATGCATCAGCCTGAGGGGTTTGAGATTATGGGAAAAGAAGATCAAGTTTGCCTACTGAAGAAGTCCTTGTATGGGCTAAAGAAGTCTCCTAGACAGTGGTACAAGCGATTTGACACCTTTATGGTTGGGAATGGCTACTGTAGGAGTTAATTTGACAGTTGTGTGTATCACAAGAAGCTTTCAGATGGTTCATATTTGTACTTGTTGATGACATGTTGATAGCTTGCAAGAACATGTCTGGAATCAACATGTTGAAGGCTCAGCTTAGTGATGAATTTGAGATGAAAGATCTTGGTGCTGCAAAGAGGATATTAGGAAAGAAAATTCACACGGACAAAGGAGCGGGCAGATTGTATTTGTCACAGAAGAAATACATTGAGAAGGTGCTAGAACGCTTCGGTATGCAGGCATCAAAACCTGTAAATACTCCATTGGCTACCCACTTTAGACTTCCAACACGATTGCCACCACAGACCGGGGAGGAGGTGGAGCATATGTCTCGTATTCCTTATGCTAGTACAGTTGGTAGGCTTATGTATGCTATGGTGTACACTAGGCCAGACATTTCACATACAGTTAGTGAAGTGAACAGATACATGGATAGACCAGGGAAGCTCTGGTAGGCTGTGAAGTGAATATTACGATACTTGCGAGGCATTGCAGATGTTGGGTTAGTCTATGACAGAGGCAACAACACGTGTGGGAGTGTTGCTGGATATGTTGATTCGGATTATGCTGGAGATCTTGATAGGAGGAGGTCCTTAACAAGGTATGTTTTCACTCTTTGTGGGCATGTGGTTAGTTGGAAGGCAACTTTGCAGCCCATAGTTGCATTGTCTACTATTGAGGCTGAGTACATGGCAGCTACAAAGGCAGTAAAGGAAGCTATATGGTTGAGAGTCTTGGTTGGTGATTTAGGCTTGCAGCAGGATGATTTGACTCGAGTGCCATATATTTGATTAAAAATCAGATGTTCTATAAGAGGACCAAGCACATTGATGTCAGGTTTCACTTCATCAAAGATGTGGTTGCACAGGGTGCTATTGCAGCGAGGAAGATTGGGTAGCAGAGAATCCGGTAGATATGATGACTAAGGTCATTCCTACACTCAAGTTCAGACACTGTCTGGACTTGATTGGTACATGTAGTTGCTGAGGCCCTTAGGGGCATGTGGAGGCGGCGAAAGGAGTAGCTGGATGGATTTGAGCCAAGGTGGAGATTGTTGGAAATTGTGTCTCAAATTCCTATTCTAATTAGGATATTATTTTAAAGTTGTATTCTATTAGATAATTTCTTATTTGGCAAGTCTTGGTCTCTAAGGAATTGTAATCCTTGTCCAACAAGGAATTATGTTTGTAACTCTATAAATAAGTACATATGTTGTGGGTTGAGACTTAAGAGATTAAGGGAGAGAGACTCTGGAATTTGTACAAAAACAAAATGAGGGGCAGAAATCTTGTAATCTCCGATTTTACACATAGTGAAAACTTTCGCCGGATCCCGACCGTGAACGTAAGTTGTTGCCAAACCACGTATTAATCTTTGTGTTCTTTATGTGGTGTGTTTACTTTTCTGTCGTGATTCTTTAGTCAACTTGGGTTCGTTGCGTTTGTCATAACATTAACACGTGGAGGGAATGCCGCGTGAGAAGCAGCATACACGACTATTGGAGGACACTACCACATTGCGTTTAGTGGTGCATTTGGAAGGACAGGAATAGCAGAATGTTCGAAGGGAAGGAGTCATTCATGGCGACGCTGAAACTTCATATTATTCGCTCTATCTTTAGTTACGTGAAGAGGAGTTCTTGCTCCTCTTCTGCTGACTTGGTTAATCTATTGGACTCTTTGGGTCCTTAGATCCCAATTCCGCTTTTGTAAGGGACACATTCCCCTTTTAAACTTTTTTTCAATCGATTATTACTTATCAAAAAAAAAAAAAAGATAGTCAAATTATTAAGCAAACCCTAAAAGATAAAAATACCAATGTAACCCTAAAATTCAAACATTATCAAAATAACAATAAGCATAAATAAAACCCTAAATCACTAAAATCCCCAATTTTATTTCTCTTTCCCTCTTCTCCAAAGTAATGTTGAAGCATGTGAGTTGCACTCATGTATTCGAATCATATCCCGTTCCCCATCAGATGCCCTCTCTTTCCTTAGCTTTTTACTCCAGCTACAGAGCATTTCTCTAATTTGATGAATGAAAAAGTGAGGGAGGGCTCAATTCAGTTATGCCCTTCAGTTTAGAAGACGGTACGAAGCTGGGTCACTTTTTCTTTGTTGGTGACCTCTTTGTTGTGGTGAGAGCACAGTTGGGGACAACAAAAGTTCTAGATGAGGTGTTTGAGGAATTCTACAGGTTCTCTGGGCTTATCGTTAGCAAGGAAAAGAGTTCCATTTTCTTTTCTAAAGCAGTTAGAAGGAAAAGAAGTGTGCCAAGGATTTTGCAGTTTAAACTTTAAAAGAGACAATTTACCTGTTCAATATTTAGGCCTACCCTTGAATCTAAATGGTATTAAAAGCAGCCACTGTAATCCACTTCTTGACAAAGTTGCAGCAAAACTTTGTGTGTGGAATGGATTAAATCTGAACATGGCTGGTAGGGTAGAACTTATCAGATCAGTCTTGACCTCCTTCACCTATTTTTGGGAAGTAAGAATCACATTCAGATTATCAGTTGGAATAAGGTTGTGCTCCCAAGGAGTAAAGGCGATTTTGAAGTGAGAAGAATTGAAGATATTAATTATGCTGCTTAGTGTAACCTAGTTTTGGACTTCATTAAACATAAAGATTGTTTATGGGTTGCCAATAAAAAAGGAAATTTAATTAGCTACTGAAGGGATTTCTGTGGGGTTTCCAAAATGATAAGAATTGCATCCATATGATCAGTTGGAATAAGAATGTGCTCCCAAGGAGTGAAGGTGGTTTTAGAGTGAGAAGAATTGAAGATATTAATTATACCGCTCAGTGTAACCTAGCTTGGGACTTCATTTAACATAAAGATTGTTTATGGGTTGCCTGGTTCAATAAAAAATACACAAGGAACAGTACCTTCTGGGAATGCGTACCAAAAGGGTCAGATTCAGCCGTATGGAAAAGCATGCTAAAGGTGAGAGAGTTTATGTTGCAGCAAATCCAGTTCCAAGTTGCAGATGGCCCTCAGTTTAATCTCCTCTCAGATCCATGGTGCAATGGAAAGTCTATTTTGCTGATTATAGGTCAGAGAGTTTGGAGAACTGTGGGATGAAATAGATATATGAAGCCCAGTCATGTAAACAGGAATGGTGCTTGGATTTTGCCTGCTGACTGATCGTTTGAAAACTGAAATTTTGAGTATTCCTATTACTTCACAAGTGATAGAATTATCTGGAAGCATGGCCCTCCTAAAGGTTTTTGGAATTCCTGCAGACATAAAGGACCAAAAGTACTTTGGGAGAATGTTTGATGGAATGCTAGCAGACCTCAAGCAGGATTGACATCAGTATTGGTCCATCATAATGCTCTGCCTTCCTTTGTCAATTTGGAGAAGAGGGGGTTGTATTTAACCTCAGTTTGTTATAATTGTATTGCTACAGTAGATAATTGTGATCACTTGTTTGGTGGCGGTTCTTTGGCACAATCTGTTTGGGGTCGGTTTTGGGATTTTGCTAATCAAGTTCATCATCAGTTCCAAACCTTCAGTGAACTTTCAGAATGGTTTGTTAACTACTCAAAGGGCAAGTCATCAAAAGCCAAATTTGTTAAAGCAATCTTTGCTATTACCATATGGAATATTTAGAGGGAGAGGAATGCTAGAATGTATGGTGAGGTACATGCTCTTCATCTTAGTTTGCGGGATTTGAGTGCCACATTCTGATGTTGTGGTTCTTCAGTTCTGTTTTTGTTTTCTTTTCTTTCTTTTTTTTCCTAAATATTTGTTTTCTTAATTTGCTTGTATAGGAGATGGCATTATTCAAGCCATTCCTTACATGATCAGTATTGAGGATGTATAATTCCCTCCAGTTCTTGTACTATTTGTTCTTCTTTTTTTTATAAAATTTCCACCCATTCATGAATGAAAAAAAGAAATCATCTTCAATACAGAATCCTTGTGAAATTTCCCAATTTGCATATTGAACCTTACCACAAGAAACTTCAAGCTTTATATTGAATTTTCTGAAGGTGAATCCCAATCCGGTAATGATGTAACGTATAACTTTGTATTTGCTAATTGCTATAACCATATTTAAATAAAATGTCTGAGAGAAAAAATAAAATGAAAGGGAGAAAGATATAACTGTTAGCATATATGATACCACGATTTATGGAATGACTTACCATAATAGCAGAGATTTGACTATGCATATGTTAGCATATATGATACCAATAACTGCACCTTCTAAACAAAAAAGAGAAAATGAGTACCTGAAATGAATCCAATTTGATTTGCTTGAGTATGGTTGATAGCCTACTTCATCCCTTGTTGCACTAGAGCGGACAAGCCTGTGGAATTTTGTGGACAACTCTTGATAAGACTGAATTTCTGATGGGAATACTTGTTTAATTGCACTTTTTAGATGTTCCACTGTTATTTCTGAGGCATCAAGGTTCTCCTGATAACATTCAAAGAATATATATATACATATTACTAAGGCAAATTTTCTGAGAGAATTTTTTTATCATATAAATGTAACTCAACTAACTTCAATAGCTGCAACAGCTGCTTCACGGCAGATAAGCGATATATCAGCCCCAGTGTAGCCTTCAGTGAGAAGAGCTAGCTCCTTAATGCAAACATCAGAATGGCATGGCATTCTGCACAAATGGACATGAAATATATCTTCACGGTCTGTTTCACTAGGAGGCCCAACATATAACAGCCGGTCAAAGCGTCCTATCAAAATTCAATCAATTATCAGGAGGCTTATTGACCAAGTAGAAGAAAGAAATAGGAAAGTGTTGGAGAAACTCAAGATCTAACTTAGACAAAGAAAAATTTGGTGGCACCTGGTCTTAGAAGAGCAGGGTCAATCTTATCTGGCCGATTTGTGGCAGCAATAACAGTAACATTAACTCTTTGCTGCAAACCTAAAACAACAAAGTATTTGTTTACATTGTAGATTGTAATGGAAAAGGTATCAGTTCAATTTCATAATGACATTAGATATCAAAGTTACTTCTTTTTCTGTTTTTTAATTTTATATCGGTAAGTATGTTGAAGTTCTTCAGCTAATAGATTTGTGGATCTCCTAAAAAGAGATCTCATCGCATATGAAAACCTAGGATATAATTAAATTTTTGTTTCCCCAGCTGCTGATGACAAATCTAAACAATGACAATTTAGTAACCTAGTTGAAAATTCATGTTTTACAATCAAAACTGGAAGGAAATGTAAAGTTGCTATACTTCTACCTCAGGAGATGCTAAAGGATTTGTTCGTGCTTTTAAATGGAAGCCGTCCAGAAGCAGCAAGGGGATAAAAATAAATAGTAATAATTAAATGTGATATATAAAATTAATTAATTACCGTCCAATTCAACAAGAAGTTGACTCATAACCCGATCAGCAACTGAAATTCCATCACATTCTCTCCCACGTATGACGGCAAGAGCATCAATCTCATCAAAAAATATAATTGAAGGGCATTTGCCCTTGCCTTAGTAAAGAGAGACCTCACCGCCTTTTCAGATTCTCCAACCCATTTGCTGAAAAGTTCTGGACCCTTCACTGCAAGGAAATTCAGCCCTGCTTCAGAAGCTATTGCACGTGCCAAAAGGGTTTTGCTGCACCCTGGCGGACCAAACATCAATACCCCAGTTGGGGGACGGGTTCCAATACGCTTGAAAGCTTCCTGGTGCTTTTGAGGCCATTCTACAGCTTCCATTAACTGTGTCTTTACCTCCTTTTGACCACCAACATCTTCCCAATTAACCTTCGGAACCTCAAGTATTACCTAGTAAAAATAGGGAACAAGTAAAGGATTGTAATAAAGAAGACCAACTACAAATTTTTTCTCTTTACCAAATGATGGAACTGAACCGAACTCTTGCCCAACAACACAATGACTCGGTTGAGTCATCATGTCATTAATGGACACTCAACAACTCATTATGGGATAAAAAAATTATCCAGAATATGTGTGTAAATATACCTCTCGCATAGCACTCGGCCTTATTTTCATTCTAGCCTTTTCAAAATCTTCGAAAGTTACTTTCAGGAACTGTTCTTCCACTTTAAATGTCTTATTTACCCTAGTAGTATTAACTCCTTTATAAGCCTCCGACGAAATAAGCAAATCTGGAATAGATGAAGATGCTGATTCTGAATTCTCTCTTGAAAATAGATCCCTTGCATATTTAGGAAAATTAGAGCCTTTTGTTATACTAGTAGGGCAATCATCATCTACAATATATAATCCGTTGAGGTGTGAAATATCAGAACGTTTCTTTAAGTCAGCGTATCGCCTAAGACAAACCAAGGCTGCTTCATTGCAGAGGGCAGCTAGATCAGCACCCACAAAACCATGTGTAGCCATAGCAAGATGTTGAACTTGCATGTCCAAAAGTGAATGTTCCATTTCACTAAGAAGGGCAAACAGTATATCACAACGTTGCTTGGGAGATGGTACACCTGCATATAAATTATCAAGCAAATTAAGTCATTCCCTATCAGGTGAGATGTATCAGCCTCAGCCAATGCAGCAAGGTACTCAATTCCTGGTGAACAAAACAAACAGAGATTTTCTAATTTGAGGTTCAAATATCATTCTAGCATACTTATATTTACTTAGTGTACTCATAAAAAATTGTTCAAACTCTTATATATCAACTATGCTGTTAACTATACCAAAAGGGGAACTCTATATTTACCACTGTAGTTTCATTTGTTTCCTTCCATTTGTATCATGGAGACCACTGCCATTTATATCTTTGCTCCCCCTTTCATTAAATTCAAGCGTTACCAAAAGGAAAGAAATGTTAGCAAAATGATTGAATAAATAAATTATTTTTTAATATCCACTTCTATATTTAGATTCCATAAATGACTAGGATCCAGCATTATAACCTCATAGCTAGGTCAAAATAAAAGACTAAGGAATAACGTAATATAAAAGGGCAAAATAGCACAAATGCCAACAAGTATGGAAACTTTAAGAATGCAGATAAATTATATGGAGCCTACCCAAAATAACGTTTAATAGATTGTCATATTGTATATTTAAAGCCTGTCACATGGTTCGTAAATTTAACAATATTCTTGGCTGAGCCCAATAGTTCTCTCTCTCTCTTTCTCTCACCCTCCCTCCTATTTTAGTTAGGAGGGGCCAACAGTTTTGAAACCAAGAATTGAGGATTGATACATGTCAGCCTCTTCAAACAACCAAATGAGAAAAAATGTGTCATTGTATGTGGTAGGGGATAACTATATGTTGGATGCTAAGAACAGTTAAGCAAAGGGAAAAACAAACACCATGAAAACTAATCACTATTTTAGGAAGTCTAATCAAATTTAAAGGATGAGCAATTTGGAACATCACATCCAAAGCTCAAGACATTCCTTATGGTTGTGGACAATTACTAAGTCAGAAAGAAAGATTAAAAATTACCTATTTCAATTTCCCTGTCAAGTCTTCCAGGCCGTCTGAGTGAAGGCTCAATACTGTCAGGCCTGTTGGTTGCAGCAAGGACAAGTAACCCATCAGTTATACTAATGCCATCCATTAAATTTAACAACGTCGCAACCATTCTCTGAGACAACTCTTCACTTCCATCCTTCCGTGCAGGTGCAATAGCATCCAACTCATCAATGAACACCTGTAGGACTTAACCCATCATTAACATTTCGACACAATAGGGACAGCTAAGATGGAAGGTTTATAAAGCATGAACAGACTCGTGAGTCTATAATAATGAAGACTTCAATGAAGGCCACCAGATGAAGATACAAGCTTAACATATTTTAAATTAGAAGTCAACTCAATGCTTGGATATATATCCAAGTTCGCTCAAGCAACCCACCGAATCAGTTCCATGGAAATCAAGCACCTGCATAGACAAACACTACTTTCAAGTCTGACCAAGAAGAACACTGTTTCACCCATGAACACTGTTCTTATTTCTTGTTTCACCCATGCGATTAGGTTTTACCCATATGAAATATATCTCAAAACAAAGAAATAATAAAAAAGGCATCATGAGCATGCAGTTCATGCAGGCTAGTAGATTTTAGCCATATTTTGCCACCTCTTGCCATAAGATATCAAAAATTCCTTACAACTGTTGAACCAAGAAACAGAAATAACAGAAAAAGAGAAAGGTAAGGGAGGAGGAGAGACCAAAAACACTTCCATAACACTGATATTTTTCAATTAGTTACTCTATTACTCATTTAAGGCTCTGCACATGTAATAATGTCCATAAAGAAAGCTCAACTCAACACAACAAAGACTTTTTCCCAAATAGTAGGGGTTGGCTAAATGAATCCTATTTTTTCATTTTGATCTATCTAAAGTGATAACCTTAGTCAGACCACATAATTTCATATTATTCCTTACTAACTCTACCCATGTTAGCATTGGTCTCCTCCTACCCCTATCATTATCCTCAATGTAGACCACATCACTGTTCCTACCTGGCGCACTTAAGTCTTCTTTGGGCATGTCCATAACCATCTTAATCAACTGTCTCTCATTTTATCTCCAATTTGTGCTACTTCAACAATCTTACAAATGTGTCCATTTCTAACACTAACCTTTCTTATCCTGCCACACATCCATCTCAGCATTCACATTTCCGCCAGACATACTTCATGCATACGTTGTTTCTTAATTATGTATCATTCACTCCCATAAAAGGCTGGTCCAATAACTATTTTATAGAACTTCCTTTACAATCTTAGCGGGACTATATGCACTCCTCCACGTAACCCATCCTGTCCTGATTCTATGATTAACACCATCTCTGATTTTTCCTTGATTATAAAAATAAAAATAAAAAAAGAGCCTAAATAACATAAATATTCACTTTTTGTACCCTCTTGATCCTCAATTTGCATCGCATCCCTAAAATCAAAGCTAACATACGTAAATAAATAAACTGAACCAGTCCATCACCTTTGTTGAGAAATGTCAAAATGGTGCTACTACACTTAAATTTCTGTCCCGAAATGCTATCTCTCAACATATAAATATCTTGTTAATTAGTTTTGTTTGATAATTTATTTACTCAAGCAGGAGGTTCAAAATGAACGAATCAAAATGAGCACTGAGGAGTGAAGAGAGATTAAAGCTTCATAGACTTCCAAAATCCCCATAGAACATCTCCTCCTAGTACAAGTTTCCTTGTGCAAAATGAAGCTCAGAACTTGTGAATCATCTTTCTCAATGAGTATAGAAATTATTATCAACACCATATTAATGTCTACCTGCCACAAACAAATATCTTATAATCTATGTCGTTAAGGTTTATTGCTGTCAGACTTCTGTCAAACAAACTATGCATATAATAAAACCAAAACTTCTATTCGAATAAGATCACTACATTTAACAAATTAATGTATCATTTTGTCAGCCAAAGAATTAATTTTAAAAAAATGCATAATTAGTATTCAAAAAGAGAAACTGAATATTTTCCTAGATATTGGACCATCTGGGGCAGAAATCTCACCACAGCAGGTGCAACACGACTAGCTGAATTGAAGACCTCATGCAATGCTTGCTCACTTTCTCCATAATATTGACTAACAATTTCGGGTCCATTCACAGAAAAGAGGTTAACGCCAGCATCATGGGCACACAATTGAGCCAAAGAAGTTTTTCCAGTGCCAGGTGGACCATAAAGCAGCACTCCCTTTGTAGGCCGTAAACCGAACCTAAAACAATTATATAAAAAATAATAATATAATGCTGAATATGCTAAACAATAGGTAAATGTTTCTTGTTTGAATAGGAAATTGATTAACATGCAGCTAGTCATATAAAAAACAAAATTAATTTGATAATACAAGGGCGAATGGCATAAAAGCATCCAAATCCATCTGTCTGGTTCAATGTTTAAATATTCATGTCTGATTCAATATGTTGGTGTTCATGTTCGAAGGGAAAATCAATTAGCTTTCTTTTCCAACAACATGTTTAATAATAGATAACCTACAGAAACTGTTCTGAAAATTGAAGTGCTTTACTGTACAACTAATCCACAAATAATTAATGATTATAAAAAATTGGGTAAGTTGCAGAAACCCATCCTGAACTAAAAGCAAATTACAGATGAACCCCTGAACTACCGTTTCAGCAAGAAACCCCTTCAACATTCCAAAAAGTTTATGATACAGCCCATGCTGATGGAAATGGACAGGATAGCGATCATGATTCATGGATGACAAGACAAAGAGAACAAAGAGAATTTCTGGAGAAAACATGTCTGCCTTTCCCTTCGGGAGACTTCCTTTATATAATAATATTTACTATTCTATACAAGGAATGCTTACAACAATCATATCCCAAGATTTTGGGTATCCACAAATAATATTCCTAACTACAAGCAATCTGCAAATCATCTAAATTGGAATGGAATCCCTAATTATAAGCTATATTACAACTCATCAAATCATCTAATTTTGGTATGAAGATCACCTCCTCTGATAACTCTGATAGCACAAGACTTTTCAGTTCTGAAATCACTAACATGACTTTTGTTATTGAATTAAATGCCCATGGATAATTTTTTTAATCCATATACCAATTTGTAAATGGCTATAGAAAATGAGTTAATCCATATACAAACCCAATTTTTTGCTCCATATACCAAATTCTTCAATCCGTTTGTAAAATAATGGATTTCCCTACCCCCCTCCTCCCTCATCTACCCATCTCATTCTCCCTCTCCACCCCGTTCCTCCTTTGATAATGAACATATTAAATTAAATTTCTTAGTTCCCTTGCTCCCTCTCCACCCCATTCCCTTTCTTAATTCATCTATAATTTTCACAATTTTGTATATCTCCATTGTTCTTATAAATTGGTACTGTGGTGCTTATCATTGATTAATAATATTGTTAGGAAACTAAAACTACATAATTTAGAGCCTACCTCCTCCTTCTTCTTTTTTCTTTTTTTTTTTTTTTTTTTTTTTATCCATTCATTTTCAAAGAATGAATAGCTTCTCAAAAACAGTACTTTATTCTGAATAAAAATTTATCACACGATGGGAAACCCACTTCAGTTTCCAACTATATTACAGAAGTGATTCTGAACATAGTCAAGCAGCTGTAGTAATTTCTATGATTGGACCTGCTCAATCTCCAAAGATTAGCATAAATGCTCTAAATTTTCAAATAAAGCTTTGAGAACAACATCATCAACCTGTTGCAGCTGCTTTCCATTCTAAGAAAGCTGGAAAGTGTGGCACTGGAATCCAGCTATAGTCATTCAAGAAATGGAGTGAAAAAATCTTTATCAATCAAAATTTCTAGTCAGATGACAGGGTATGCATTGAACCTTTTTCTTATCAGACTCCCAAAGAGTGATCAAATCACTAATCAGTGGGCCATACCTTTTTCTGTAGAAAATGTATGCTTCTCTGACAGCTGACAATAACACAAAAAATTCAACAATATATGTATTTATATATATATATTTTTTGATAGGTAACAATATATTTTAGCATATGTGCCTGTATTAATGTAAGTGCACATAGGCGCTCTAGTGCAGCTCAAACCATAACATATTTAAAATTTAGCAGTCTTGCTCTCAAGCTCCATGTTGAGGACACTTAGTTCCTATGCATATCTTATGGATTCTATTTCGTCTTAAAAAACATAACTTTGCTCATTTATTCACCACACTATGTAATTGACAAGATCAACATTGCAAATAATCAATAGCAACATGGCAATGGCATACCTTGATAGAGTGCACTTCCCTGTTGAGGAAATTATATCCTTCAAAACTGCATATTCTTTAGATAAACCACCCAATTTTAAAAAGTCCATGCTAGCTTTGATATCCTTACGTTCAAGCTCCACACATGGTGAATCTTTCTTCTGTGGAGTTGCCAATGCAGAATGAGGCGGTGAGCATATATACACTTTTGTTCCATGGTCTATAAAAAAAGCATCTTTCACATGATCTATTATATCGGGAGCCTGAATGAACAAATCACATTTACTTTCATCCGTCATATCCTGATTGGTACTATTTGCAGAAACTGCATTAGCAGCTACAACCTGCAAAACGCAGAGCTTTGAAAGTATTGGGATGGTTACAATATTTCCACAAAGTAGAGTACGTGAATATAACCATGAAGCAGTGCAGGTCTGTAGTAGTTTCTTTGAACTTTCATCCCCTAAGACTTCTCTTATATCAAATGAATCCGACGACATCCCATATGGATTAGGTAAATTTGATACAGACTCTTCACATCTTGGTGAAGATAGTTGACTAGTATTAGGCGAGCTAAGTCTTGACTGAGAGAACAATGGTGTCTTCGGGGACGAAACCTTTCCAATTTCAACTCGACCTCGGGTTGCTTCTGCAGGAAAATCATTGCGAGGCAACAGAGAACTCTTCACCGTAAATCCACTCTCTGAAGAAACTAGCTCTAAATATAAATCCTTGCACTTGTATAATGAGAGGCAATTAGATGTTGTGCCATGCAGCTTGTCATTCTCATTTACAAGATCCTTTGCAGATTGACATTGAGTAGGAAATACAAACATGATCCCGCCTAAGGAAGGACAACCCAATGTACATGAAAGGTTTGAAGACAATCGCACTCCATTCTTCAAAACCTACAAAGAAAACAATAGTTATATGCAGATCCACGCCCTATTATGTAATGCATCGTTATCTTAGTAAAGAGTAGCAATATTAAGTACCATAAGTACAGCAAAAAATATTATAATTTATACATGCAAATAAAAGCAAATAAGTAAGCCCATAAATGGATGATATAAGAAACTGAAAATCAGTAGTCCAAAACTTCACTACAAAAGAAAAGTTAAAATCTTCTCTCAACACCAGCCCCAAAAATATACGGTATAGATAAATTTTATTTTATATGTAGTAAAGACATTTGAAAATGTTGAATTATGTGGCTCAAAAAATTATTATAACCCAACTTGCACAAAGCTTACAAGAGAATGAAGTATATTGGCTACAAAAGTGTGATGGTGAAGCTTCCAAAGGAAGCTTTGAAATATACTTGGACACCAAGTATTCTTGGGCTATATATAGCCTTGCACACATTTGATGAAAGGCATCCGGAATCAATTGAGTGAGTGTATCAATATCATTTGGAGTAAGGGGCCTTGGGTGTAATTGGGTTTTGGGTGCGAGCCACTTTGCCTTGTATCTCTTTATTTCCATAGTGAAATATTGTTCTGTCTTCTCCCTGTGGACGTAAGCATAGCCGAACCACGTAAATCCTTGTCTCGTTTGTGTATGTGCTATTTATTTTTTCTTGTCATTTATTTTTCTCTTGTTCTCATAAACTCCTATTTGATCCTTATTTCATAACAAATTGGTATCAGAGCTCGGGTTCGTGTATTGTGTACAGATACTGTTCATACGTACGGTGTTGTTCACAGATATTTTCAGGTACTGTTCACAAATACGTTATTCACCGAGAAATATTTTGGGGAGTTTTTTGAGATGTCGACCAGATACGAGATTGAGAAATTTGATAGCAAGATTAGTTTCAGTCTTTGAAGCATTAAAATGCAAGCCTGCTGACTCAGCAAGGTCTAAAAAAGGTGTTGTTCGGGAAGGACAAATTGCCAACAACTATGTCCAATAAATGACAAGAAAATAAAATAGCACACACACAAATGAGACAAGGATTTACGTGGTTCGGCTATGCCTACGTTCACGGAGAGAAGACAAAAGAATATTTCACTATGGAAATAAAGAGATACAAAACAAAGTGGCTCATACCCAAAACCCAAATAAACCCAAGCTCTCACTCTCTAACTGACATTGATACAAACTCACTCAGTTGATTTCGGATGCCTTACACCATGAGGAGCACAGGCTATTTATAGCCAAAATAGGTCACCAAAAATACTTGTTGATCATCTTCCAACTTACTGACCACGTATATATACTTGTTGATCACACACCATGAATGGTCCAACACAACAAGACTAAAATCTTGTAATTGAATCCACATTCATTTGACTGATGGAAGCTTGGTGGTCCCCACAAGATGGTTATCAAAATGCTGATGTAATGGGTGATGCACTACACTTGCTGAGTGGTGCAAGTTTGGCAACCTCAATTTTAAGCCACATTATTCAACAAATCTCCACGTTGGCGAAAAATTCAAACGAGTCACTGTATATATGCCAAACAAACGGTCTTCTCCACAAAGCCTCTGAAGGCAATTTCAACATTTGAGAATACCAACCAAGTCCAAGCAATGCCTGAACTTGAGAACCGAAATGGACTTTGTCATCATATCTGCCAAATTTTCAGCTGTGCCAATTTTCTTCAATATAGTAATTCCTTCTGATATGACATCCCGAATAAAATGATATCCGAAATTATCAATTGAGTTTGTAATATCAGTTAGAGACTAGAGAGTGAGAGCTTGTGGGTGTAAATTGGGTTTTGGGTGTGAGTCACTCTGCTTTGTATGTCTTTATTTCCATAGTGAAATATTGTTCTGTCTTCTCCTCGTGAACGTAGGCATAGCTGAACCACGTAAATCCTTGTCTCGTTTGTGTGTGTGCCTATTTGTTTTCTTGTTATTAATTTTTCTCTTTTTTCTCATAAACTCCTATTTGATCCTTATTTCATAATAAGAGTAAATTACAAAAAGGCCAAACTACCATAGGCCTAGTAAAAACTTATAGGAAGAATGTAACACCCAGATAAAGGAGGTGACCTGTCACTACTTGACAAGAATCCTCTCCATCACCAACTAAATTATGATTCGAGAATGCCAAAGAAGTTTCTAGTAGTTATCAAAGAAAGCATAAGTATTTACACGGACTAGGAGATGCATTCAAAATCTAACCAATAAGAAAACTTCAAAATATCGTTACAGAAACCTACACGTCTTCCCCAGGGTCTACTAAATAGAGCCAAAAACTTTGCTTTCCCAGCATCTTCAAAAACTTCTTCCTCATTTCTAACCACCTTGGACTACTAAGAGATCACCTATCAAAGTTGAACCTGATTACAAGTAATGAACAGGCTATTCCAGGGAAAACAATTCTCATGCAAGGGCTATAGGCACAAACTGCTTCACAATCTCCCAAAATAAAAGTACAAGAACTTGAGAGTTCCTAACTACACTAAAGCCAAAGGGAAACATTTATCTTAGTAATGTCCCAAACAATTCTCCTTAACAATAGCTTTTACAGTCCTTTTAGTCCAAATGTTGAAACAATAACTAGCATGACATATCCCTAGTAGCAATGTCCCCGAAATCCCCAAAAGATTGAAAGGATCACAGCAAAGTACAAAAAAAATTGGCAAAAACCCACCAACTATTCCCAACAATCCAAAGAGCTTCTACCAAATCATTTATGCAAACAAACAATGCATGCAAAAGGATGATTGATCAAGTACTTTTCAAGAGAATACGATTATTCTGCCTGTTAGGTATATGTGTCACATATTGGAGCACTCAAAACTTGTGTTGTAATGTGTCAAAGGGTCTTGTATTATTATAGCACATCTATTGCAGACAAGATAGGCATAAAAGTGCGATGAACACATCGTGAATCTCACATTCTCAATCGACTTAGTTTGATCTTGGGCTCATAATAATGTTTCATAAGTGTGTTGAAAAGGCATTTTTCAAATCTAAAGTTTTGTATTTTTTCAAAACTGGTTTGAACTGGAAAGCAATGTGCATCAATCGAATGGTTGATCGAGAAGCTTCCAAAAGACATCGATCAAATGGTCAATATATCGAGATGTTCCAGGAAAATTTATTTTCAAAACGAACCTCTCAGACATGAATCTTTGGTAACTCTCTCAAAATACAATTTTACAAGGATTTAACTACTTAAAACATACAAAACTCCTATATTGTCTATAAATATGGGGTCTAGGGGAGAGTTGAATGTCTTTATGCATCTAGAAAGAGAAATTCCTTGTGAAAGAGGAGAATTCCTATTTTACTCAAGCTAGGGATTCCTTGTAACTAGCATCATGTGTGATTGAGTTTTCATCAAGAAGACGATCATTGATTCTATTCCATTCAACTGATCAATTCTAATAATAAAGGGCGAGCAATCACTGGAGAAGCGTATTTGTGGGAAGCAAAGTTTATTGATGAGAGAATGAACAGCCTAGGGACTTTTGTGAAAAAGTTTGGCATCATCTATGTTTAGTGTTAACTAGGGGTTCTAGGGTGAGGGAACTGTTAATCTGGTTGTAGTCTCTTTAAGAATAGTGGATTGTGCTTGTCTGGACTAGGTCTCATTATTTTTCCCTTTTGAGTTGTCCATGTAAAAATAGTCATCCCTACTCTACTTTACTTTCTGTTTATTGCTTGACTATCAGTTGATTGATTGAAATTGAAAATTAAGTAGAAGATTGATATCAATCTTCACAATAAACAAACTGAAGCTTAAAAAAATTACTGCATATTCGAACATTTAGTTACAACAGGAAAATATCCATAATATCTATTCACCCGTAAGGAGAGAGGGAAGGGGGGAGTCACCGCTAACACTATATCAGAACCTTGGGCAACAGTCTAGTGCAGTTTCACTACCTATTTTAGTGATTTCTCAGCTAAGGACATATTTTTGGACACGGATCCATTTTTAGAAAGAAGAGAGAGGTAATGATAAAGTAGAGCATAGTTTTAAAGAGCATTTCTCCCTCAAAGCAAGTGATCAATGCAAACTCTCAGACCAAGGAGGAGTGAACTTTGATGGATTTTAGAAACTCATATTACCAGAAAAGTATGACTC
>JAOTQH010000060.1:1629554-1640363 GCA_025631255.1 Cornus kousa | reverse complement strand
TTTTTTTTTTGTTAATTTTGTTTAAAATTACCCCCCCCCCCCCCCCCCCTCCTTTTTTTCCCCTTTCCTTTTTCCTTTAATAGAATAATATTGATTTACATCTGCAGAATAAATTTCAAATCAACAACTTCTTCATTTACAAACACATATGCTTCGCCATTATGTAAACCAGATAACCATAAAGCACTGACGTGTGCCATATTGTTGCTGTTCCTTGCTAAGCATCATTGTTATCTTTCATCTCTAATTTGTTATTATTTAACTTAAATGTTTCTATGCTGTCTTTTAATTCCTAGATTTTGGTTATTTGATTCTTTTACTTTAAACATTCAACTGATCGGTATAAACCTGATTGCGTCTTATACCTTCAGCCTTATGTTGCAACTGAATCACGAGCTTGAACAAGATGAAGCTCGAAGTTTTCGACATCAAGTGGGTTCCTCTCCTCCGGGTAAAGGCCTTTTATATTTCGCCTTAGTCATTACCATGAACATTTTGAGTGTTAAAGAAATATAATAGTTTTTAGAATTGTATCTTCTTGATCTATTATCTTAAATGCACTCTCTTAAAAGCTGGAGTCAATGCTACATTTTTGGCAGGTAACTGGCCACAGTTTGGTAGTCCTTTAGAACAGAGTCCTCTGCAAAGTCTTAGTAAATCCCCCGGTTTCAGGTCTCTGAGCCCTACTGTTGGTAATAACTTACCTGGATTAGCTTCCATTCTGCATCCTCAAGTATCAAACTTTTCAAGGGTTGCACCTATTGGCAAGGATCCCGGAAAGGGTAGTCATGCAGAACATATATTCACCAACACAAATTCAAACCATGGAGCTGCCTTTTCGCAGTCTCATTCATTTCCTGAGCCAAAGTTGTCATCTGTTGGTGCTCCAAGTTCAAATGGATCTGGTATTGAAACACTGTCTGGACCACAGTTTCTTTGGGGAAGTCCCAATTTGTACCCAGAGCAGAACAATTCTTCTGCCTGGCAGACACCATCTGTGGGGCATCGATTTACAACCAATGGACAGAGCCACGGGTTCCCATACCCTGGTCGCCATGGATCTTTACTCAGTTCATCTTTACTCAGTTCATCTCAACACCATCACCATCATGTCGGATCTGCTCCATCAGGTGTTCGGAACTTTGGTTATTACCAGGAATCTCTGGAACCATCATTCATGAGTCCTGTTGCTTTTGGAGGCATGGGTTTAGGGCATAATGACAGGAGTTTCATGGTGAGTATGGGTGCTCATACTTCGGTGAATTCTGGCATCGCCGTATCAGGAAACATGTCAGAAAATGGTTCTCCTGGTTTCAGAATGATGTCTTCCCCACGGGTTAGTCCTATGTTCTTAAGTAACAGTCATTTCCCAGGACTGACACCTACCAACATGGAGAATTTGATTGAACGTGGACGGAGCCGACGTGTTGAGAACAATGGGAACCAGATAGACAGCAAGAAACAGTTTCAGCTTGATTTGGATAAGATTATAAGTGGGGAAGATACGCGGACAACTCTAATGATTAAAAATATCCCAAATAAGTATGTAATCCTTGCAGTTTTGTGAACAGGCTGCTGTATATGCTTTTATAATATTTAAGGCCATCATGATATTAACCTATTTACCTCCAGGTACACCTCGAAGATGTTGTTAGCTGCCATTGATGAAAATCATAGGGGTACTTACGATTTCCTGTACCTGCCCATTGATTTTAAGGTAACTTCTTATGGGAATTTGATGAGTAGTTCATACCCTTTTTTGAGTTCTCTCTAAATGATGGTGCTTACTGCATTTCATGCAGAATAAATGCAATGTGGGCTACGCGTTTATCAATATGTTGTCTCCTACGCACATCATCCCATTTTACCAGGTTTATACTGGCCTTCCTGTAGGCATGCAGAGTTGTCACCATTTTTTGGATGAATGTTGTGCAATGTAGTTAATCATCTTCTTTACCCCATATATCTTCATTTTTATATTAGCAACTGTCAAAATCTGACATTACTTGTTGAAGAATAGAATTATGAAGGGTTTGGAAAGAAAATATTTTGCTATATACTTATGTTCTGAATTTGAATAGGCATTTAATGGGAAGAAATGGGAGAAGTTCAATAGTGAGAAGGTTGCTTCCTTGGCATATGCCCGAATCCAGGGAAAGGCGGCTCTTGTCACACACTTTCAGAATTCAAGCTTGATGAATGAAGATAAGCGTTGCCGGCCAATTCTCTTCCATTCAGAGGGGGGGTCAGAGGCTGGTGATCAGGTACATATTTAATTTACCTGGTGAAAGGTAAAAGCCTTTGAGAATACTGGATGTATTAAGTTATCTAACTTGTCATATGATTGATAAAACCATTTAATATGCTCCGGAACTTCCCAGAATTCATATTCCTTTTCAGTTCTAGTTGAGTGATGGTTCAATAAACTCTGTAAAACTGATATTTTTTTATTTTTATTTTTGTTGTTGTTGTGTCAATTTTGAAGATACAAGTAGGCATTGGCCTGGGAATATAATTGATTTTATTTTTTTAACACTGTTGCTGACATGACCGAATTTGTAGTTCATCCAGGAACATCTTCCATCCAATAGTTTGAATATCCAAGTCTATCAGTCAAATGGGTCACACTCTGGGAACTCTGCAGGAAGCCCTTCGAAGGATGGTTCAGGCGAGGAGCCTGAGAAGAGCTAACAATGGCGTCTAAGCAGATTGCCCTTGGCCCAAATTGGTGGCGGCTGTGAGTGCTAACTATCGCTTATGTGTATAAAATTAGATGGAGATGAACAAAAGAAACAGGCTTGCAGATTTTGTGTATCATAGTTCTATGTTTTGCCAGAAAGCTTTGAAAGCAGCAGCTGAAGCATTTTGGTGTATGTGCGGATCAATGGTTTGACATATTTAGGGATGAGAATAAGGTGAAGCATGTAGCTGAAACTGAATCTTCCCAGCTGCCAAATTCATCGGTCACCGTGATGTGCATGATATTTCTTTTCTTCCCATTTTGAAGTCCTTTTGAATTTTTGTGAGTTGAATTTGAACTCAGCCTGCAGATATGATGTTTATATGGGTGTCTTGAAGGTTGAAGTTTTGGGTTGGTAATTTATGGTGGGGACTTTACAAATTGTATAGTGGGGAGAAAAGCTGCATCTTGTTACTCTTATTTCACCATTGTTGACATGAAATGAGAAATGTGTATTTTGGACATGATATGGCACAAATACTGTTCATATCTTTTGGTTTTTATTTTCGATAGCAGAAGATGCGACCTTTCATCTTTATATGCATGGACGGACCTTTGAAATGATCCCCTCTGGCTCTGTAAAATGGATTTCGCTTTGAAAATACTTATTTTATGTAAAAGCTTTGAAGAAAAATGTTATTGGGAACCAATTCCATACACTTCCCCAATCAAGGTATCTCCTTTACTCGATGGTGAGGGTTCTCTAAATGAGCAAAGTGGTGTTTGTGAGTTTCTTGCTGACCCAAATATATATATATATATAGACACACTACCCCAACTTAAGATGAAAGTTGGCCCTGCTTATCTACACTCCCGGGAGAAACACCTTTTTTTCCCTGGCTTGGTGGGAGGTTCGTAAGAATGCTTCTAATTCAAACATGGCAAATGGGCGATGTCCAAATCTTTAAGAACTATTATTGAGTCAATAAATATGCTTCTTGTTTATCCAAAATCGTTGATTTTTTATTCTTCTTTGTTTAAGAAAAGGTGCATGTGCACTGCCATACCTTTAGGGTAAAAATTCAAATGCAGATTAAGCACTATGGACTTTTTGACTACCAGTACTAGAGCCACGACCATCTCATTTTTTAATATAGAACTAATTTCTTCCATCCTCGACTTCATGTTTTGTGTGTGTGTGTGTCATTTCAATAAAATTATACTGCATCTCCAATTTCCTCAATTCTTATACATACATACATACATACATACATATATATATATATATATATATATGAGATGTATCATTTCTATAATCTTGACAACATTCCAAAATTAAACCCCAATTAGATTGTACAATGTATAGACTCTCATGAAAGTCTAGGTACTAGAATGATTACCCAAGGTTCATTATCTTTTTGTGTCTAGCGGAAATGCTGTCAGCTTTGACATATCATAGTTCCCTGTGAACTTGTTGAGAAGGCACATACACTACAGTAAATTTACAAGTCCAGTTCACCAATTAGTAAACATTCATACTCTGTAACTAAGTCAAAAAAACCAAATCTACGTTTCTTTGTACATTATTGAAGTAAAATATTTACATATTCACACATACAGCTTAACACATGGTCATAATATACGGGATTGAGCCACAAAACGCAAGGCATACTACATAAATCTAACCTGCACACGAGGAAGAATATTTTACAACCACCAAAATTTTGATTTACCAGGAAATGCTTGGGGGATTTCGAGCACAATAGATGATTCTATGTGGAATAACTTACAGAAAACATCAAAATAAAAGTTCTGGGGAAGAAGTCGCGTCATTCAGCTAGCATCCACCTGTCTTGATTCCCTTGTTTTAAGTTTAAGTTCGACGATAAAGTAACATTTTTTATCCTCTCTGACATAGCGGATGTGACCATTCATCTTATTGAGAAGTTTAAGGGACAGACTTAGGCCAAGCCCTTCCTTTGTTGACCACTGATTTTCACCTTCAAACATATCTCTGATGAGAGCAGAAGGAAGACCCTGGCCTGCGTGAGCAATTCTACAATAATGAAAAGGAAAAAGAAAATATTAATCAAAAGAGCTATCGGTCGAAGTGTTTTTGTTCTACAATGTTCATAACAAGATTAAAGGCAAAACTTGTAATGAGAAATGTCAACAGCCCATGAAGAGATCTGTGAAGGTTTTGGAGTTTAGTAAGAGAATAGTGCAAGTTTAGGGTTCTTACATTATAAATATTTCCTGCTTGATGCTAGTTTGGAGCTGGAGCTATTGGAAACAGTTGAAGCAACAGTTGGGTTTCGAGTGGGTGGTGGGAGCTAGGAAGCCAAGTGAAAAACAAGGCAAATACTGTCCAGCTTCAAGTTCCATTAAATGTGTAAAGGGCAGTGCAGCTAGACAAATGATTTTGCAGGCTTCAGAGGGAGTTTTGGTAGATGCATGGGGTGCTTCAGGGAAGCTTCACTTAGTAAAGTGAATTTGTGAAACACTGTGCAGAGCTAAAGAAGCATGAGCTCATACTTCCTAAGATACATCATCATGAATCAAGTTTCATTGGCCATAAAAATTGGAAATGCACCTACTTGAGCAAAAGATGGAGGGAGAGCATCAGAGCGGTCATTGTAAAGATTCTGAAGTCCAGAGCGTCTCATAGTGCATATAAAATGTATATATTTTTTTCTTTAAGTTATATAAAATGTATATTCATGTGTACATGTATAACAAATTATGCATTGATATGAACAATTATGCTTACATGTGCAATATTTATATTATTTCAAATGCAGGTGTACAATACGGGTTAAAATGCAACAAACACTTTTAATTCCAAAATGATACTCCGTATATGTTAAACTCATCTTCCAAGCAATGCAAATGCTCATATGGAACTGCAGAGGAATTAAATTTCCATGGTTTTCATTGTAGTGGAAGTATAAATATATAAATATTTTTTCCCATATTGCCAAGCCTTGATGGGTCCAAGTCCGGGTCCTAATTTTTTCAAGATTTGTTCGAACTTAATTTTGATTGACAATATTTTTGTTTATTACCTTTACAATTATTCATGATGAGTTTTTATATTAAACAAGCCTTTCATACAAATTACAGAGACAAACTATATATATATATTTAAGTAACACAATTATGCAAAACAAAACAAATTCAAATGTATGCTTGTATTCTAGTTTATCCCCCATTCGCTGTTATGGTGAATACTATTAAGTACTTTTCAATAAGTTAAATTATTTAGTACTCAACAAACCTAGATGTCCTCGATTGCAATAATTTAAAAGATTTGTATCAGGAACTTTAACTATTTTTCAGTTTGGTTCTCCAAATAAAAAATTAATTGATATTTAGATTAAACCAAATAATCTTTACAATATGGGACTTTACATTCTATAAAGGGGGTATATTCATGATTTTCATGTATCATACATAATAAAACAGAAGTAGATAAGGTTATTTTATTTAGGTTTTTTTGTACACTTCTCAGAGATTTGTGTTTTCCATTAAAGAAAAAATAGTTGGAAAAGAGCCCTGTAGCATAAGGAAAGGAGAGGATCAAAGATGGAGATATGGAGTGTCCAATTATTAGAGAGAGAGAGCAAATGCAATTTTTTTTTTCTGCATTATCATGTATGCCTCTCTTGTCCGTGTCCAAAGTTAGTTGAACTTTCTTGTTCCTTTTTCTTGTTTTGGTCTTTCATAATTTATGCATTTTGAAGTTGCAACTTGTCACTGTATAAAGGAATAGATGGCTCTTGAATCCTGATTAGACAATTTTCTGCCCACCAAATTAAATGATTATAAATCCATACTATATCAGCCAGCTTATTGACATGTGTGGATTATGTGCATTCATGAACAGTTGGGACATGAGAAAACAGAAGAGCTACAAGAGGCTGCCTCTCCCAGAAATAGGACCTCTCCCAGCTAGAAAATTAGCCTTAGCATTTGCTAAATATATATAAGGGTAATGGTGGTGGCTGTGGAAGGAGGAGGTGGCCATGGTTAAGGGTGGTGGTGGTAGGTAGACAGGAGAGAGAGAATGAATAGATGGAAGAAGAGAGATGATAAGGGAATTAAAATGAATTATATAAGATGGGCAAAAGTTTCATTTTACATATATAGATATTTAATTTTTAAATTACTATAATATTGGGGGTATAGTAGACATTTCACACATAAGTTTCACCCGTGTATAATAATAATTATTATTTTTTTGAAGATGCAGGATCTTCATTGGACGTGCATCAATTCTGACTAGATGTTTGAAAGACGTGTCCCTATTTGAAATGCATAATTTTTTATTCCGGGAATATAGCATAAGAGGAAAGATATATCACTAACTTTAACAAAATAGCTATACCATGATCAATAAATTCAGAGATTTATTTATTTTATTTTGGTAGGTTTAAATGTTTATTTCATTAACAGGATATTCAGAAGATGAACATCTTAATAACCAAGGTACCTGAACTGCAAATGAACAAACTCATTCCCATCATGTATCAGCTTCGAAGCAGGTGACACCTTGATTTCTACCCAGCCATTCGGAGGTGTATGATACACTATATTAAGCAAGAAATCGGACATGAGCAATTGAAGTCTCATCTGGTCACCAAGCAGAGATAGTTTTTTAATTTCTTCGGGGATCTCAAGAAATAGTTGTAGATTTCTTTCCTTCAACAATATCATTACTTGACTAACAATGGCATCTATAACATTTCCAAGCAAAAATTCCTCCATTTTCAGATCCACCTTCCTGCTAGAACCAAATATAGAGTAATACATGCTCAGATGTATTGAAAAATAGCTTCAATGGTGCAATATAGGATAAAATATATTGTGATCTAGTAGTGTTATTATGATATTAATGATTTGAAATTGGGAGCAAGAGAAATTAATCTGAGACAATGTATTACCAAATCATGATCAGGTGGAGAAATCGAATATTGTCAATGCAAAAGGCACTGGAGGACAATCATGAAATATACCCAACATGTAGCAACAACTAATATTTAGGGCTTCACTAATTTAAAATCGCAGCAATTACTATTAAAACCTTTTCTCTTGATGATTATGTAAGTCGAGTGAACTGAAAAGGATTATTATGCACAGAAAACCAACGCATCAGGTAATCCGAAGAGCCAGTCATTTTCTAAAGATAAAAAAAATTAAATTAACTCTGACACGGTTATGGCAGGCATATAGTTGTCTGGTTTCCAAAAACACATGAACGTTCCTTGAAATGAATTAGAAATCAATACAAAAGGAAGATGACAAATATGAAAATTGAAAATTGAAAATTGATGGATAATGCCTCAAAAACTAATCCAACATTCCAGCAAAAATGGGAAATTTGTCCAATTTAATGCAGACAAAAAAAATTAATTCGTGCACACTGATGTGGGAAGTTTCAGTTTGCCCTATTTAATGCAGACAAATTCATATGATGTAACAGAAAATCGCATAGAACTCAGGAAAAAGCGATGTTAAACAGAAAGTAGACCTAAAGGAAAAAAACTTACCCATCCTCTATCCTTCCTAGATCCAAATCCTCGAGGATTGAAATTATCTGTCTTTCACACGCATCACTAGTCTCAAGAAATTGCTTCTGATGTTCTGAAGTAGCTGCACTTTCCAGGAGTTTGTGGATGAACCGAATACCATTAAGTGGATTTTTCATCTCTTGTCGAATATAAGCCAACTCTTTGTGTTTCAAAAGTAATTCTCTGTCTTCTTGTCTGTTTTCAAAGGCATCCTGCAGGTCAGGCACCACAGGCTTCAAGAAGCAGAAACACCCAATTGTGTTCCCACTTTCATCGGTTCTCTTATTCACCATTAGCATTACTTCTACTAATTTTCCATTCCTATCAAAAAACCCAAATGAGAACTTGTCGGTATCATGACCACTAATCCCTCGATAGAGAAGAATGGTGAATTGAGTGAGTGCCTCTTGACTTTTCAGCCGACAGAAACCTCCAAAAATTTCCCCACGAAGCATTTTCCCAACTGTCTCATGTCTCATCCAACCAGTTAGCTTTTCCATGGCTGCATTCCATTCAGAACAGTGGCCATTCTCGTCTGAAGCAAAAATTGGAGGTATTAGTGGGCTAAGACTTTGTATGATAGCTTTATAATCCCCATGCAAATGAGTGAATTTATCCATTACAATGTTTTCAGACGTGATGTCTTCACCCACAAAGCACACCCCAACAATGTTGTTCGTGTAGTCCCTACTTGTGCAAGAATTGGCCACAATGTGTACAACTGAGCTTTGCTGCTCCAAGCCAGACTTCCGTATTTTTATTTGAAATTTTTTTTCCTCCTGACCTGTGGATTGAATATAACTAAATTAAAAACTACATTGTCAGAGAAAATATAAAAGGAAAACTGGAAGTTTGAGTTCTCTGCATAATTCATTGAATGTTATTAAAAAGATAACAACAGATCATGGAGTAAATGTGTCATTTCCTTAAACCATTCAAAGAGATAGTCATTGGTACATCTAATATTTTGCAGTATCTGTTGTGAACTTATTCCTTGGTACCAATAAGGTTTCACTACTTCTGAAAAACTTGTACAAAGTTAACCATAAAAGAGGACGGGTGAATTAGATGGTGTTCTAAGTGAGAATCTTGACCACGCTAGGTAATGACAAATGAGAATCTTGATCATTTATGTAGTCGGTGGGTTGGATAAGCTCGGACAACTCTGCTAGAAATTGAATATAAAATATTATATGAACATGAAAATAGAGATTAATTTACCTAGCAAAGCTCTGAAAATAAGGTTTTCAACAACACCACGCGAGTCCTCATGAATGACTTCATTCACCAGGGACTTCCCCATTGCTTCGCTAGCTTGTAATCCAGTCAATTCAGCAACTTTTGAGTTCCATCCATTGATGGAACCAGATGAATCAACCCCAAAAATTGGAACAGTAGCTGTCTCAATTAATCTGACCATTTCACCTGTAACGGAACAAAGATCATCCATCCGCTGTACCTCAGGATCATTCGGTTGAGCATCTGTTATTGCCTCTGAACCTTTGCCTTTAATCTTTTGAAACGAATCTCTAATTATTAGCTGCAAAGAGTGAATGGCATTAATTTCCGAAACCTCCCAAGGCAAACTTCTTCTTTTAGCCAACTCAAGAAAAGTTTGGAATGAATTTCTGGGATGCATTCTTGCTCCGTCATCTTTATCCTCTGGATGATGCTTAGCTCCTCCCCATTTGACTTCCTTTGCTGTGTGAGACCTGAACCAAAATAAGAAATCTTTTGAAGCAAATCGTGCTGCAGCCATGCCACAAACAGCATCACCCAGTAGAGCTGCACCAGGGTATCCTTCATTGGCCAGACTGTCAGTGCTTAGCCCTGTGGAGTCCCCATGATGATCCAACAGCCGCAATGCAATATCTTTTATCTGTGATTCGGTTGGAGTTACACCTAGCAGCCAACATTTCTCACGATAATACAATGCAGCCCCAACACATTTCACAAGATCCATGATACTAGAAGACTGAGTCAACTCCCAAGTGGGCCATCCCGGAGAAGCAGGTCGCATAATAACGTTTGTGTCTGAAGAATCTTTTTCTCTGCTATCTATGATGCCAGTTGAAGCTCCATGTTGAGCTGCAAACCAAATGCCTGCATGAAAAAATCACAAGCATAGCGAAGCGGGAATGGAACATAACATGAAGAGGTGTGGTGGCAGACAGTGGCACGCTACCAAAGCCCATAGCTTCATTGAGTTGTTGCGATTGATAACAACTGCCATGTCCAATGAGGCAATAGAGCCCATGTTAGACATGTACTGCACTACTGCATATGGCATTCGTGGGGGGAACGAAGGGTTGAATTGACCAAGACAAGAGGCTGACTTAATTCTTCACTTTGAAAGACCCTAACCGGATTGGCATTGCAATCATAGATCATCCTGACGCAACTCTGCTTGAGCAAGAAACGAGCGGCTTGGGGGATATCTGTTGCTGGATAATGCAATCCCAGGGAGGCTTCTAAATCAGACCTCCTAATTTCTGACACAACTTCACCATGTTGATCTTCATGGAACCTATAAAGCATAACCCTGTCATACCCAGTAAG
>JAOTQH010000060.1:1602690-1619708 GCA_025631255.1 Cornus kousa | reverse complement strand
CCCAACAAACCCCCCCCCCCAACAAAAAAAAAAAAAAAAAAAAGATAAATAAAAAGGAAAAAAAGGTTGGGGATATGCCCATGTAGTGTTTGATAAGACTATCACTTAGTAATCACATTAATTAGGGGCATTAGGAAGAGTAGGGTGGGTACAAATCTAGTCTCCCACGGATTTCCATAAAGCAATTGTCCTTTTGGCTTGAACCTACTTGTTCTCGATTTGGAAACTTGAGTTACTTTTGCACCAAGCAGAGACCCTTGGAGCTTTCTTGTAATTTAGAAATTTATAGCCACTAAAGAGTATAAAATGTATGCGATAAGAAAAAAAAAGGATTATATCATGTGGAATTATGGATGTTTTACCACAAATTTGTGGTGGACCTCTTGGCTTGAACATATTCTTTACTTTCTTGCATATCATTCACGTACAAAATGGTGAAGAGATTGGAGTAATGACAAGAAGATTGGAGACTTTATGATTTGGATTACATATCAAAATCTTTTATTTGTAACAATTTGCAGAATTGAAAGGCATTGCACAATTTTCTGTCCCATAATAGAATAGTAAACTATTCACTTATCAAAAAAAGGTAAAATAGTACACTACTCAAGTTACATTAATTTCAAGAGTCCTAGTTGGCAGTTGAAACATGTGAACATGACTGGTTTCAATGGTCAATGGGGAGAAGTGGCTCACATTTTGTAGCATCTTCATCTTCTTACAAAACAGATATTCCTCTACCATGTTTTCTTCAATTACATCCGTGGCCGGCTCTTCTTGTTATGTAAGACTTGCACTATTTGGGTTCCAAGAAACTACTCCCTCCATCCCAAAATAAGTGTCCACCTTTCCATAGTTAACTGTCCCAAAATAATTGTCCATATTGAAAAGTTAATGTACTATATTTTACAACATTCCCAATTTACTCTTCTTGCATTGAACTTATAAAAATAATTAAATATAAAACATCATCACATCAATGTGGACCCACCATGGGTATATTTGGTAATTCATTCACTATCAATACAATAAAAAAATATTAAAAGCTAAATCTTAAAAAGTTAAGTTCCCAAAGGGGGACATTTAAAATGTGATGGAGGGAGTAATAGTTTTTCCGTTTTGCCATATTTTATTTCATTTATCCTTTTTACTTTAAAGTTATTTGCATTGAAGTTGTATCCATGCTGTCACTGCTGCCAGCTTTGGTACTTTAGTGCCAGTTTAGTATCCTAAATCAGTGGCTCACTGTTCCACCATGGAAAATTTTAAAGCCAAAATCATTTTTATATTCTTGATAGCATTCAAAATCATTTCTAATTTGCTGTTTATCCACTGTCAGATCCTTTTCGCGAGGTGAAGAGCAAACGGGAAAAGAAAAAAGAGGTTCGTGGATGTTGAAATTGCATCAAATTTATTGTTTGCAATATTTGATAGTTGACTTTCCCTTTTTTCCCCTTTAGATGACGTTATGTTTGTTATTTGCCACTGATTGTTTGCTACCTTTTGAGTTTGGATGTTTCTTCTTTGGAATTGCAGCATTTAGAATATGTATAATTTAGTGATGAAACCAAGCATTTTCCTCGGGGGTCCAAAAAATTTTAAGATTTACTTAAGACTTGTAGGTTAAATAGTAACTTATCGAATTGAAACCATGCAACTCAATTATATATATAAAAAGACTAAATTGAGAAAAATATATTAGACCAACTATAACATACGGCTGAAAAAAAAGAAAAAAATTTAACATCTGCATCAAGTACTCAGGCTGGCAAAGCGGGTTTCACTCAATTCAATTTAATAATTACAATTAAAATCCAATTGGGGTATGCTACCTATTGACATGATTTTGTCTAGAATTCTATTTAGACATGTACTATAATCATATTGGCTGGCTACCTAGCAGTAACTAGAAACTATTGAAGACTCTATGATGCTGTTTGAAGAGAGTATTTTTTCCTCCTTTTTTGTTTTGGGGGGGTGGCGAAGAGGCAGCTGTTTTTAGTAATTGCAGGGCTTATTTTGAAGTATACATAATATCTATCTGTCTATATATTTTAATAACTTTAAAGCTACCATGCCCCCTCCTAGATTCGTCTCTGAATATGTTGATATTTTTTACTTGAGTCTTGACTCTGAATTTTTTTTCCTTCTTTCTTGAAAAAAGGTTGTTATCTCTTTTTAAACCCCAAATGGGGCAAAGTATATGACATTGCTTGCATATTTTGCTACAATAAGGAGTTTGCATCTTAACTTCCCCCGTCCGCGCTCGATGCTTGGTGGGAGAAGTTCTTCGTAACTTATTGAAGTTGTATTGAGCTTTTGATTTCCTAAAGTACTTGTTAGAATGCTTCCTGTTATGTTTTTCAGAATAAAGAAACAACAGAATTCAGGTCTCGTGGTGTCAGTAGCACTTCAAATCTCCGCCATAGGGGTGTCATGGAACGTAATATTGGACGTGGTGGTGCAACCCAATTCAGGGCTCCTGGTATGTGCATGCTGAGATGCAATTTTGGGCAAGAGTTCATTCTGTACTTTCTTGGAACTTCCTTTTTATCATGATAAACATATTCTTATCTGTTGCTTTATTTTATCAGAGTCTGGTGTTTTGCACGGTAAACCTGCACATAAGAAGGAAAATGGAACAAATGCTTATACAAGTTTTTCATCTTCAACACCTGGAATGTCAGGATATAACATGAATCGGCGACCTCCAGCCCTCAGGTCTGTCCTTGTTAGAATTTGGGCTTTTTTATGTTATTGTTAATTTAGGAATCATTCTAAAGGCTATAAGTGTATTGTTTATAATTCCAAGATTACTAGTATGATGATCTGCTATTCATGCATGTGAAGACTTGAAACTTGGGCTAGAGGTCAATATTTTCCCATACCAGCAAGTGGCAATCTTTGGCATGTCTGAAAATTGGGAAAATGCATCCTACTTGTACTGCTTTAGAAACAGTTTTTGGTGGAGTTCTTCGATATATAATTACATACTGGAAACAGTGCATGAAATTTTCTCATTGCAGGTTCTTGATCCGATTGAACTAAATGTGATCCTATTGGCATTAGCTCTCCTCAGGGCCATTATGGTTGTAATACAATGTTAGTGAGATGAGAATATTGAAGTAATTGTTATGTGAAATTTAGTTATTTTCGTAAGGTTGCTTTATTTGTTTTTGAAGTGGTTATTTTTACAGAAATAATTCAGCAAGAGTAGGTTGTTATTTGTTTCATGGATTAGAAAGATAGCCTTTTAACCAAAGGAATCTACCTCTTTTCCTTATTTTGTGATCCGGGGCTCCAGTCTAATGCTATTTTTCGTAGTTTGCTGTGGCATTAGAAGGAGACTTTTTCGATCATAGTGGAATTTTGAGTAATCAAAGCTTACTTTTCCATATTGGTCCTTACACTTCACTGTTGATTACTTTATTATGTTCAGCATTATACTTAGGACAGTGCAATATTATATGTATGAAGTTTGAATTTATTAAAAGAAAAAGAGAAAGAGAGAACATGTGTGTAGTTTTAGATCCATTTGATAACACTGTCCCGATGTGGGATACCATTCATAAGATATTGAGAAGTATAAATTTTTTTCAAGAGATTGTGGTTTTACACATTTTTATATGCATCAAAGGAATCACCTGCATTTTTTTTGGTCACAAACAGAGGATGCAATCTATTCGCCAATGCTATGTTTGCCTAATAGTTTATTATTATTTTTTATTTTTTTCGTGAATGATGTCTCTTGCAGTGATTCTGTTATCGCTGAGGATAAAGGGTCATCGATGGAAACAGTTGATGGTATCTCATTGTCTTCGCAGCCTTCTTCTGGTCATCAACCTGCCTGGATGGGAGTCCCAGGTCAAGTGTCAATGGCTGACATTGTTAAGATGGGAAAGCCGCATGGCAAGGGTTCCAGCACACCTAACCCATCTCACCACGGTTTTAATCACCATTCACATAACGATTTGCACTCTTCTGAAGGTCATGCTTTTACAGGCCAACATGTTTCTCCCAATGATGAGTGGCCATTAATTGAGCAGCCACAAGCTGCTACCATGTCCTCTGTGTTAGAGTCTCGAGTGGATTCTGAGCTGCATGCTAATCCATCTAATTTGTCCTTTGATAGTATTAATCGTCCCCAGTCCCAGGCAGATGAGGTTTGGGCAGAAGAAGATGATGCTACTGTTGAAAATCCCATTGCAAACCATGTTGAATCTGCTAGTGTGTCCAGTAGAAAGATGGTGGAGGATAATTCCAGAGGGGCATCTATTGTTAATAATGACCTGTACAAAAACACAGGTTCCTACAATCCTCAAAGCCATGTTTTTAAGCATCAGGAAGGTGAGTAAGACATCTACTTGTCATTTTGTCCTGCAATTTTGTTTGGAACATTTATTTTTTAAACATCCTTTTCTACAAGCCGATAGTTGCATTTTGATGGAATGGTTGTCTTAAGACTATTTTATTTGTTAAAAGATTTGTGAAGTTCTTGTGATGTTTCTGCTGGCTTTGATGTAAAGTTTTAGTTGATCAAGATGTATACTTGTATTTGCAAGCTTCAGTTTGGAAATCGTGTTAGCTGTTGGGTCTAATCCAGGAAGTTTGTTACTTGTTTTAATTTCATTGGTCAAGTGTTCATAAGATTTGATATCAGCTTTCGTTCACTTTTTAATATTATTATTTATTATTTATTATTTTTACTCAATTATCTATTTAATTTACTGACCACTTTTATAAGGCCTGATTGCTTGTTGAACTTATATATGTTTTTTAAGTTTGCACTTGTGTTGTGACATTACTATCCAGATATTGGTATATCTGGAGTGTTCTTTATCTCCATAGCAAGCTGGGGCTTTATAACATGTTGCCATACAGCAATTAAATTTCTATGGCTCGTGGGAAGAAAATGATAAATCAAGAGGAGAATAAGAGAAATATAAGAGATTTATATCTGATCACGTGGTTCCAACTGTACTTTGATATATTTTTTTACTGTGAAATATGAAAAACAATGATACTCGACTAAACGGGCTAACTAATAGAGACAAACAATAAAGGTTGTGTTGCTACGTGAATAGTAATGAATTAGTTTATCAAGGTTGCTGACTTGTGTTTGAATTTCATTTATGTGATGGTTGCGTCATGTGTGTGGCATTATTCAATCGCAGAGAATGGCATCTTTTCAATTTCTATTCTCATGTTTTTCTGTCTCTGAATGTTGGCAATATATTTGTATATTTGAGAATGTTGTCAATTTCTATTCACATTGTTACTTCAAATTTCTGCCATGCCATATACTTCAGCATTACCCCTTCAAAATCATTCTACAAGTGTATGTCTTGTACTCTTGTTCGACTGAGTGAAGTATTGGGTTAATTATTTATTTTGCCAGTTTTTTAAATATATATTTATTGATGATACAGAAGCCATGGGTTTTGTTTGTTAATGAGTGACTGACTTATTTTGGTTGATATTATTATATCTCTTTACTTCAGTGGAATTGGTGGCAATATATAGATCTTTATTCTAATTCACTCCTTTTGCAGTTGAAGATGCTGGTTGCTCAGTATCATCAGTTACTTCACATGTTCATCAATTAAGTATACAGGAGGAGGATCAGGGGGCACCACCTGAAGAGAATACACCCTCTTTAATAATTCCACATCACCTGCAAGTCCAATCTGAAGACTGTTCGCACTTGAGCTTTGGTAGTTTTGGATCTGGTATAGGTACTGGTTCTTCTGGGCCTTCTGCATCTAGGCCCATGCAAAGTAACTTTGAAGATGAATCTGCAGATGCAGATGCTTCATCAATTGGGCACTCGGACACTAAGTACATCCTTCACTCATAATTACTAGTCTCTGTATTCTACTGGTTGCCTGTTTGTAGTTTTTCTCATAAATACTTTTCCTTGCAGAAATCACGAGTACTACAGGGATGAGCCTCTGAGAACCGTCTTAGATGGAAATTTAGTTCAGAGAACTGGTGCAAGTGATGGGAGTTATGATTTACCTTCTGCTTCACAACCAGACGTGTTGAAACAGGAAAATGCTGAAGTGTCAAATGGAAATCAATACACATTTTCTTCTTCTTCTAACCCGGGTTATACCTTTGAAAATGCCCAACAGTTGAACACTGCATTCCCTCATTCTCAGACGAGCTCTCAGATGCAGAATCTCGCTCCCTTCTCAAGTGTAATGGTAATAATATATCGTATTTTTCCCGCATTGGATTTTGATAAGTTAATGCTTTCCCCATTTTTGTGTGCCATTGCTTCTTCATGAAGTGTATTATATATTTAGAGATCTTGTTACATTTGAAGCAATAACTTCTGAGAGTTATGCATGGTAGATAAAGATTTTTTCTTTTCTTTTTTTTTTTTTGATAAATAATGTATTCATTGAAAGGCGCTTAAACTGAAAATGCATCCCATATACATCTGTACAAAACCAAAACCCAAAACCAAATAAAATCTCAAACTATCCAAAAAACACGAGATTCCCAGATTTACAGTACCAACCATAAATCCAAAAAAAATAAGGAACTAAGAATATATAATTTAAGCGCCCATAAAGGAGTCTTCACTCCTTTGAAAGATCTCCTGTTCCTCTCCCACCAAAGGCTCCACCATAAGCAATGAGGGGCGACGCTCCAAGTATCTCTAACTTGCCTCCCCACTATGCATCCTCTCCAAGTATCAAGCGTGCTTCTTGTGGAAGACGGCATGACCCAATTCATCCCAACCAAAACAAGAAGCAAGTCCCAACCCTCCCTAGCCGCTGGACAATGAAGGAGGAGATGATTTCCTGTCTCCTCTCCCCTCTTACTCATGCAACACCAATTAACCATGATCTGCCTCCTTCGCCTCAAATTTTCAGAAGCCTTTTTTTGTGTTGAAGAAGGATTTGTATATGTATGCCAAATAAATTTGCACTTTGTTAGGTCAAAAGGACTTAGGTTGGCTTATCTCGTGGATCAAAATTAGAGTTTGTAGGTTTGTTTTTGTTTTTAGTGTAGGTAGAAATTTAAAAGTTAGTGTCAAGTTAGTTACCTCTTGGTCATGGTCAAAGATGAATTTGAAGCTTCAATCGAGGGTAAAAGTGTAATCTTATATACCAAGGGTATAAAGGTAAATTGACATTTCTATGCACTAGCAAAAATTAGGGTTCATGTATTCATGGGTTAGGGTCTTGCGATTTCATGATTTGATTTGGAAAATCCTAATTGGTTTAGTGTATATATAGTGTTCTGTAAACTACCTTTTTTGAAATTTTTCTAAGTGTAGAGCTGCACAGTACTTCGATCGATCGAGGGTTATTGGATCATGTTGATCAATCAGCATGTCTCTCAATCGAGTGAGCTGTTCGAAAAAGCAATTTCCTTTTCAACTTTAAACATTAAAACCCTATTCTGTCTACAGTATTGATTTTTCTATAAATACACTATCTTAGGACAAATCTTATACACAGAGAATATAGAAAGAAATATATTTTTTGAGAGCTGTTGAGTAAAATTTGAGTGTATTCATAATTTACTTTTAGCATTCATCAATTGCATTAGATTGGTGAGTATTATATTAGTGTGTTGACTTCGTAATCGTTGTGGAGCTGATTCTGATGAGTTCAACACCCACAATCACTCAATCGAACTGAAATTGGAGTAGACGACTGGTCATTGGCGATCAGATCAGTGGTTGGTGGAGCTGATTGCGCGAGGAGCAGATATGAGCGGGACTATGCGCCTTGGAGACTCGTGGTTGATCAGTGTGTGTCAAGTGGAAACTAGTGGTTTTAAGGATTGAAAACTGTTGACATAGTGTAAATCTCTTTCTCATTGTGGATTTGATTTGTCAGGACTAGGTCCCATGGTTTTTCCAGTTTGGGTTTTTCATGCTAAAATCTTGGTGTCCTGATCATGATTTTTACTGCTTTAGTTTATTACTGTTTTATTGGTATGTAGATTAACATGATTGATTAAAGTAGAGTTAATATTTAGGTTTAATTTGAATTTGAAAATTTGGTAGTATAGTTAAGAAATTCAAAAGTTGTTAAAATTAGTTAAAGCTACAAGTAAGAGCTATTCACCCCTCTTAGGTCTAGATCATGAACCTTGCACTAACGCTATATCAGAGCCTAGGGTTCTGGTTCTTACCCCATGACTCTTTGATATATCAGGAGCAAAAACATGAACAGGATTTTTGTAGAAACAACGAAAATTTAGAGAGAGTAGAAGGGGTGTAAAGTTTTCAATATAATCTAGGGCTGCACACAGTTTTTGTTGAAACAACGAAAATCCACGGTTTATGCAATACAAGCCTTACAAGATACATCCTGGATTTTATTCTTAGATTTGGTCATTCTCTATATTCTTGTGCAATTGCACTAAACATGGTTGGGTTGATAACTCAGGTTCTTTGGACATGTATCGTTTCGATTGCTATTGATTTACTTGTCTTTTCGAAAATTTAGTGTAGCTGTAATGAACCAGAGACTGAATGACCTCATTTCTGTTGGGTCGTAATGGAATAATAGCTCTTCTTCTTCTTTTGGTTGAGGTCGAAAATGTGCACGAGGGGAGTAGTCCCCTGTAACCACCGTAATCTTCATGAAGGAAGAAACTGATTCAGAATCTTTGAATTACCTCAAGATCTACAGATGTTCTGGCTGGCAACTTCCATTGTCTTTCTTTAATATCTTCATGCTAGTATGTTTTGTTCTCAGATTGAGAGATGGACATTGTAAATAATAACAGGGGGTTTATAAGTCGGAATGCATTGTAATCATTGAGGGTTTTTCCCCCCCATAAATATTGTAATCATTGAGTTGCATAACCATTTTTGTTGCTTTTTAATGTAAGGGAGTTTTATTTCTATTTTTGATTAAATAATTTTATGTTGTGTTGTAATTATTCCTACCACGTGAAGTGTCTATATTTATCACTGCTCTGAGCCTATATAGACTAGTTTCCTAAGGAAGATTCATTTACACAATTGTTAACCTCACTTTGCCATGCACTTTTGTCCTTTATTGTTGTTGTTGCTGCTGCATTATAATCTTGCTATTCAGGCTGTCGTGTCTTGTATGATTGCACCTATTTGTGCTTAGCATCATAAGCGTTTTCTTGTATGTACTGATAGTTTTCTTTGTTAATCCTCACTCCATGTGTTTCTATAACAGCAGGGATATACAAATTCGTTACCAAGTACTTTGTTGGCATCCACTGTTCAACCTGTAAGAGAGTCTGATCTTCCATACTCGCCATTTCCAGTTGCACAATCAATGCCTACAAAACATGGCAACACATTTTCTTCCATTACTGGTTCAACAATTTCCATCTCAGAGGTACCTCAGCTGCACTACTGGTTTTTTTTTCCTTGAAATTTTAACTTTATCATATAGAGCAACTGACTCATTCGTAATCGATGATAAATCTTCGTAAGACTTCCTAACTTGAGAATAGAGAAGAAATTTCTCTTTGCATAATTTTTTAAATTTGTAACAATGAAATAGAAATATGAAGATGTATACGTCAATAATTGTGCTTGGTTCATAATATCTCTTCAATGTTTAGCTCAATCTAAGGACTTAAGCTTGTGTTAATAATATGTCCTCATTTTAATTTCCTTATAGTTCGACAAGTATTCAGTTTGGCTCCATTTTGGTCATTATGTCTTCAATTTGAACCCAATCAGTCTTTACTGTGAGTGCAGTCATTGATTGCTCATGACTGACATACCATTGTACGTTATTTTGTTTTCATTCGATGATGTCTTTTAGCAATTCAGAAGTACTTTCATTTTTCATTCTATCTTTTCTTGTGTAGTTCATGCCTCTTACATCGTTTTCTGGTAAAGCCGATAGGAAAAGAAAATTTAATCAGAGAAGAGATGAGGAAAAACAATACAGTTCTCCAAAACCAACCCTTCATTTTGAACGTAATCACTCCCTACTCTTGGTGCAGTCATCAGTTTTCTTGCATCCATCACTAATTTTAGCTGGACTGATGGCAGTTTTTAAATTATTTAATAAAGATAAGAGAAGAGGGCAAGAAGATAGATGTTCTTCAAAACTAACACAAAACAGAAGTGCAAAACAAAGAATTCATGACGGCATAAAAAAATTAAAGGACACATGACGAGCTGTCACTAGCTAATCTAATCTGCCTATAATAGGGGCCTTTGCTCCCTCTGTCAATTTGTGGATTTACAAATTGAAAGTGGTTGTATGGTAAATCTGTGGATCCATTGAAACCAGTTTGCGTATTGGCCATTTAGAGAGTGGATTGGCACAAGCCTAGGTGCTCTCTTGTTTTTTGAACTTTTTGTTTGACTTTTTAATTTGTTTTATAGTTGACTAGTGTCCACCTGATTATGATGTTGGGATTTTTTTTGACTTTTACCAAATCTACTATAAGAGAGAGATTTACAACCTAGGTTAACAGATTCTACCTCAAGAATCCCTTAGTACCACTTTGACACACAAGATTCCAAATTTCTCCCAAAAGTCTCCAAGCAGTTCTTCCGGTCGCCAATGGCGTCCTCTCCCCACAAACGTGCTTCTCTGGTGATTTGGTCTCAGCCACTAGGTGTCCAGGCTTCAAGCACAGATAGTGGGATTGAACAGTTGGGTTGACCTTGTCTTTGTAACGACAATGGATGTCAACACATATATACTACACTCCCCAATTAATGCAGATGACGAATGTAAAAGAAAACTGAGATGCACTCTCAAAAACTCACTATAATCTGTTCTATATGATGTTCTCAATGTATATGAGTCGTGTTCTTGTATTAAGTATATATAGGCAACCAAATAGTTTAGAGAAATTGGGGTAGTTAGAGTTTAAAACCAAGTTGGAAACTACTTTTTCGAAGAGTTTGATAGATCGAAATTGTCGTCGATCAATCAACATCACCCCAGAGGGCTTGGATTGATAGCTCAATGGATCATAGTCTTCTGCAGGTTTTATCTTAAAAAATTCAATAAGAAAGTTTTCAGAAACTCTTTTCATGCAATTTTGAATCAATTTAGGGAATCAAAATAAGATTGAATCATAAAAATTTAGAAACCCTAGATATGCATACATGAACCCTAATTTGGCGAGTGCATCATTGTGTCAATTTACTTTTACACCCTTGTAAACAGAGATTACCATAATACTCTTGAATGTAGCATGAATTTCATCTTCGACTTTGGGAGATAACCAACATTAACTAACTTCTGAAATTTTCTAATTAAGCTAGAAATTAAAACAGAAGTTACAGACTTATGTTTTGATCTATGAAATTTGCCAACCTAAAGTGTTATTGACCTAAAAGAAATCTTTTTATATTTTTTTACAGAGAGGTCTTTAACTTGACATCATCTCACTACTACAGGAGCTAACATCCACTGTACCACATCTGTTCAATTGCCCCAACTCATTTATAAATTTGTCCAATAGTCATTTTTGTATGTCATGTTTTTTTTTTTTAAATCCTAAAACATTATCAATGAATAACATGCATATACGTGTCTGTGCGCGCGTGCTTGTGCGATGATATATCTAATAGCCTGTGTATCCAGACCATAGTATTTCAATTTAGACTATTTTACTCCATGTTTTGGGGAGTCACGCAACTCCTAAAATACTCCAAAGGTAGCGTATTCCTTCTAGAGGGCGTAGAAGCATTTGAATTGCCTGATACTGGCTCCTGAAGAGCTGAACATCTTCTAGATATACAGATGCATTGATTTTATTTAAAAGTTTGGGTGATCTCCAAGGGCTTCCCATGGTTAACTTTAACCCAAACAATGCTATTAGAGTTATCTCCTAAAATGATTATAATTTGAATCCTAAATTTTCTAGCCATGGGTTAAAGTCGTAGGCTGCATGTACCAAGTATGGGTATGTTGTAGAGTATTGTCCGTATTGTGCAATATGCTATGCAGCATGGGGCTCAATGGAATTGCAAAAACCATGAAATTTTTAGACACAATAAGAAGAGTAACATGGTTTTCCAAACTAAACACAATACAATATTGAAGACATGAAATGCTGCTACAATACTCTACTACAATATTATATAATAGCTACATAATAAATATTCAGTACAGTTAATAAATATACATTTAGTCTACCTTTATTTTACACAATACTTGGTCATAAATATTAATAAATATTGCAAAATTAATATAGGTAAGCTTTCTTAAACTCTGGAACCTACAACTAAAACACACTTGAGGGCTCTATGTATGCTTGACTGAAGTGGCTCCCCTATCATACACAGTGATGCTTTTTGTTGAGCACTGACGAGCGTGGGGCTTTTTTGTATCGAGGTGCACTTTTAATAGCTATGACCGAGCAGTTCCTTTAAGAGCTTGAAGGCGGAAAGCATGAGAAAAATAATTGGGGATCATAGCAATGAAGTTTATGAATAAAGGTCTATTGGAAATTAATGGCCGTTTCTTCTTCTTAACCATGTAGAGACTAGAGACTGTAAATGCACATTTAACTTAAAAGAAATAAGAAAAAAGTAGCTCATTGTTCTACCTCCAGAGAACAACCAAACATTGAAACAGGAGCTAGAAGATGAAGAGATGTTTCTTTGTGTCCCCTGTTATGCATGTATAATTAGGTCATGGCAGGTCATCTTGTGAAGTTTTCCCTTCGGGTTGATTGGCAGTGGAGTAAACAATAGTTCCAGGGCTCTTTTCACTCCATCTGTGGGAATCCTCTGCCTGAAAAGTTCTCATCTCTCTCTCGATAAAGAGATGGATAAAGGGGCAGGGGCGAGGAGGTTGTAGAAATTTGACAATAAGTAAATACATTCTTAAACTTTATCTTTAAAAGCTCCAAAGAATAAGAAAGTAATATACTATCCGTGGCTATAACTTCTCTTCCTAGCTCATTAACCAAACATCCTACCCTATGGCCTAAGACAAACTATCGAACGAACAATTCCAGTTAAAATGCAAGCAATTTAAAACCATATGGTCTAGCCAATAATAACAATCAATGATGGCTCTCCTCTTTCTTTTGACAAGAAAAATCATATAAACAATGACTAGGCATTTATGATTTTGTCTCATTTGATGCATACAAGTTCTTACACCAATAATTATCATCCACTCATTGTTGAATAATCTGTCAACCTTTCATTTGATAAGTCAGCTGGGACAATCCTACAATTAATTACTCAATTCATTTGTGGCCTTCGATGTCTTTGGTTGGCAATGATTCTATTGGTCATCAATTCTCCTGTGTTTAGCCCGTAGCTGAAGCCTGAAACCCTTCACCATGTATGTTGTTTACGTTTCTGCAACACACATAACCAGTGCTATTAGGAGAACATTGGGACTTGGATTGGGATGTGGCAAAAGACAAAAATAAGTCCATTCTGTTTTACTGGCACTTGGATTGAGTTGTTTTTTGTATTAGGATTTTGTCCATTTATTTTCATACACCAGATAAGTTCTAAAATTTCATGAAACGTCATTTCAGTTCTCTTCAAATGGTAGGGAAAGGAGGAATTATTCCATTTCTGTTGGACTTCCAAATCCAATCCTTAATAAAATGAAAATAGACTTGGTTTTTTTCTGACAAAAAATTCTGACAATCTTTTTTTTTTTTCAATGACTAAATCAATGGCTTGGCGAGTTTCACTTCTACATCATATCATTACAACTACTATGAAAAGAACAGTTGAATGTTTTTACATTAAGAATTAGACCAAAAAGAAAACCGCATTAATGTTGCAGATCCTTCTTTTATTATTATTATTGTTGTCGTTGTTACATGTGTGTGTCCTAGCAAATAACACACACTTTTCCCTGTGGCGACTTGATCTCCAACCTTCTATTTTGGGAGGTAAAGGAAATACTGTTAGACCGCTACTCTTGGTGGTGTTGCTGATCCAATTTCACACACTATTTTTTCGTTAATTATTCTGATTAGTTTCTTATACAAGCGCAGGCTTTGAGGACAGCTAATTTTTCGTCAACTCAGCCTACTCCACAAACCCTTCCAGGAACCAGTGTTGCCACAGGACCTGCTCTACCTCAACACCTTGCAGTGCATCCGTATTCCCAACCCACTCTTCCTTTGGGACCTTATACCAACATTATTGGCTATCCTTTCTTGCCTCAGAACTATACATATATGCCATCTGCTTTCCAGCAAGCATTTGCTGGTAACAGCACGTACCATCAATCTTTAGCAGCAGTACTTCCACAATATAAAAATAGTGTATCCGTCAGCAGCTTACCACAGTCTGCTGCTATTGCTTCTGGGTATGGTGCCTTTGGGACTTCAACCAGTGTTCCGGGCAACTTCCCTATGAATGCGCCTGCTGCACCTGGTGGCACGACCGTGAGCCATGATGATGTTTTAAGCTCTCACTACAAAGACAACAGTCATTTGATATCTCTTCAGCAGCAGGTAACTCCGATTGGGCATCTGGAAACCATAATGAAAAAATTGAGGGTGATTCAGTTGTCTTCAGTTGCATTTTAACTCCCTTATTTTGTTATGTACAACTAAATCTTTGTTAATATCGTAATACAGAATTAGAATTGTGGTTGTTCTGAAATAATTTTCTTTTTGTGAATAGACTCGTTAGATTAATAAAGACTGATGTGGGAAAAAAATAAAAATAAAACTAAATAAATAAAGACCGACGGATTCATTCCCATGGGTTGAAAACTGTATAAAATAAGTTTAGCTATTTTTGTACGAAGTATCTTCTATTTCTCTTTGTTGCATCTTCTTTTGAAACTCATGATTTTTTTCTCTTCTTCCTATCATTTGGACAGAATGAGAACCCAGCTATGTGGGTTCATGGTCCTGGTTCCAGAACAATGTCAGCTGTTCCAGCCAGCACATATTACAGCTTACAAGGGCAGAATCAACAACTCGCTGGATTTCGCCAAGGCCAGCAGCCTTCACAAAATTATGGAGCAATTGGGTACCCAAATTTTTATAATTCTCAGACTGGAATTTCGATGGAACATCAGCAGCAAAACCCTAGAGATGGTTCCCTTGGTGGCTCTCAAGGCCAACCTTCAAAGCAGCCCCAACAGATATGGCAAAACGGCTACTAATCTAATCACCTCCAGGTTTTTCAGGGTCTTGTAGCAAGTTTGAAAGTGGCCTATCGAGGATTCCTGCGGTTGAATTGAATTAGTTTATAATGATCCCAAAGAGAACTTGAATGGCTGCTGCCCTGTGCCTCGAGTTTGTATTCTAGGTATTTATTTTCAGATAATGTAACGTAGGAACATGTGTGCTAATTTGGAAATCTCTGAACTTCAATTCTCTTTATGTTCTTTGAAATTCTTAGCCCCAATTCCCCTAGCAGTGAGAAACTATGTTCTGTTCGCACGGTGAGCTATTAGTTTTTGATGTTTTCGTCATTTTTTTAACTTACTCTTCCTGTTCCCCATACTATCAGTAATTTAAATTAATAGCGAAGGCTTTATTTTGTTGCCCATTGTATTATCTTGTGCAGAGCATAAACAATTTCTGTGATAGTCCTCTATGTTGGAACTTTAGTTCTGGAAGTTCGACGATTTTGTTTTAATCTTCTGCAATTTGATCTTGTTACTTTCGACAAATAATGAAAGAGATATTGAAGAGCATATCACATCTAAACTAGTTACTTTCTTATAAAGGTCGTATTTGCAGATGACATAGTTTTAAATATATATTTGCAGATGACATAGTTTTAAATATATACTTCTAAGGAAGACTTGGTAACAAAATTAGAAATAGGAAAAAAGACATTAGAATCAAGGGGCCCAAGAATTAGTAAAATTTAAAGGGAATATATGACATGTAAATTTGATAAAGTATAAAATGACGACAATATAAATATTATTTTTCAAGGGGAAAGAGTTATTCAAAAGAACTATTTCCATTATTTAGAATCAATACTACAAAAAGACACGGGGATGGATGGTGATGTTGCGTAAGATTGGAGCCAAATGGGCAAAAAAGAGGTAAACTAGTGGGTATCCTTTGTGACAAACTAATACCAAATAAAATAAAATGAAAATTTTATAGAACAATTATTAGTCCGATAATATTGTATGAAGCGGAAAGCTTGGCATTAAAAAGACATAAATACAAGATACTGATGAAGTGAAAATGAGGATGATAGGACGAAATAAGATAGATAATGAACATGTGAGAGGAATATTAGTTGTGACGCTTCTTTTACCTCCATATTCCCCAAGGGGAAGTTGATATTCCCTAAGGGGAAGTTGCAAAATAAGGTTGTTGTCTGGAAAGTAGAACGAATAAGATCAAATTTTCAGGACAGTCATGATCAATTAAATTAGAGACGATCTCAATAGTCGTGGTTGATGGAGTGGAAATCACTGTAGCAGAACCAGGTGCTTCGATGCTGAAGAATCTCATGCCGTGTTCACAGGAAAAACTCGACCTCAACAAAAAAAAAAAAAGGAAAGTAGGTTTATGTGGTCCGGTCATATTCAATTAGGGGAGGCAATTGAGTGGGTTTAGACTGGTTTTAGGTTGATCATGAATGAGCAAGTATCCCATTTATGATTAGTCATAAAAGGGCTGGGTGTTAAATGGACTAATTAACACACACCCAATCCAATTACTCAAATTTTTTAGATATAAATTGTTAAATTATTTTAATTGTTGAATACTAAAAATATATATATATATATATAAATATTTTTATATTAAATTTAGGGTTAATTTTACTGACATCCTCTTAGGTTTGGTCAAATATCACTTTGAAACACTTTTAAAAAATTACTATCACTTAGATCCAATTTTACTGCACGGTCGTAATCATGCAAAAATACAATTTTGCCCCTAATTTTTTAATATAATTTATTTCAAAATATCTAACTAACTGTTATGGCCATTTTACCCCTCATTCATTACATTACCACCATCCATCACACTTTTCTCTCTCCTCTTTCACAATTTTGCTAAATGGACCACATTAGTTTTTTTTTTGTTTTTTGTTTTTTTTTTTTTTTTTTTTTAACTCTCTC
>JAOTQH010000060.1:1583481-1602590 GCA_025631255.1 Cornus kousa | reverse complement strand
GTGTTTTGGTATTGTTGTTGGGTTTCATGAAACTTTTCTTTATTTTTGAGTGGTTTGGTATTGCTGTTGGGTTTCGTGAAACTTTTCTTTTTGTCCGTGTTTGATTCATCAATCATGTCCCTGTTTTGTCCCAATTAAACAAACAATTTTGTTATCAAATTTCTTTCTCCTGTCTGAAGGGATGGACAAAGTAGCATTGTAGAGAGAAAAAGCTGGGAGAAGAAAAAGTTGAAGAAGCCTGGCTTATATTGGTTTGACCCAAATATATATATATATATGAGCTAGGTGTTGCTTTGTAGATTTTATTGCCAAACAAGGGCTAAATAGTAATTTGCTTTTTCCGTTAAAGATAGTTTATGTTGAGTACTTGAATGGAACAAATTAATAGTCCAGGGTTATTTTTAATTTGGGGGGTTTATTGCAATCAGCCCATAGTTGAGGGAGGTTTAATGCATTTAACCCTATATATATAGAGGGAGAGAGAGAGAGACGCACACACCCGCACGCGCGCACAGATTTGTTTGGGTGTGGGAGATAGAGCACAATGGAAATCCATGTTGGGGAGAGAGAGCCACCGCAATAATCATATAATAACTTTTATTTTTCTAGAAAATCATCATTCCTTCCAATATATTATTGATGCTCTTGTCAAATCTTATGTAGGCAAGCAACAAAATCAGGGTATTAAAGCCTATTGAGATAGAGTCCGATCATTGCTGAAGTACACCAAAATTAAACCAAGACTGGAAAATTTACTCCTGAGAATGTATTCAAAGCTCTAGTAATAGTATATTTTTTTATGCCAATACATTTGAAAAGAGTATTTTTTTTAGGACATTTGAAAAGAGTTGACCAACCCATTCGTATGGGATCGATGATGATGACGATGATTTGAGAAGAGTTAAAATTGCATGGGAATCTGTAATCTTCAGAACTGTTCTAAGATGTAATCATGAACACACATTTCAAGAATTTCAACAGCTATTGCATTGTTGCTATTGCAGTCAATTAAATGTGTGTAATATCTCGGCCTTCGGGCCATAGTGATAGATCAAATCCATAGAAGGTTAAATGCTTATTCCGGGACTTGCTGCGTTGTCATGTACATGCATGTTGATATAGTATCATTCGATGCAAAACAGATTATGTTGTATCTGTGATATTGCTGTGTTGATTTTTTATGAAACCATCATCGGTGGAGTTGCATAGTTGTTGTTCAGTGGTGACGGGCGGGATCAATGATGGAGTTGAATAGTGGTGGTCGGTGGTGACGGTCTGGTGAGTGAGTGGTGGTTCAGTGGCGATGAGGTTTGTGGTTGATAAGTTTTGAGTGCAAAAGATGAGCCATAAAAGGGAGGTGGGAGTGGGAAAAGGCAGGAATTAGAAGTCACAAGGGTAGCACAGTAATTTAACATTTGCAACTAATGACATCTATCTAGCAAAGAGAAGGTTTTTGGTACCTCTCTATTTGGATTTTCTATTTTTGGCAGGAAAGCTTTCAATTGGGGCTTTATTCATCAATCTATATTCTCAGATTGATGGCTAAGCCTAACTCATAATTAAATTAAATTCTAACTTGTCAAAATTTATATGAAAATTTAAGCTAAAAAACTTGTCCAAGGAACTGTGGTTTTCAACGCCGTTCATTACATTAAACCAAAGATACTAGCATATGTACATGGTTTCTTCAGAAACTCACAAAAATTCATGCAACGCAAAATCCAGAGAGGCCAAAGAAATTCTGTGTCTAAGCATGCTTCTTGACATCCTTACCCATACGTGTGTGGGTGCGTGCGTGTGTGTGTGTGTGTGTTTTCTTTTTAACATCCCTCTTACGGTTACATTCAATGGAGCAGAGAAATAATAAAGCATGCTTATTGCACAGTGGCCAAAGACAAAAATTCAGCAAGAATGTGCAAAAAAGCTTTCAAATTGGTATATGTGTCAACAGTGTTGTAGCCTATGTTGTTTTAAGTTGCCAAATAAGGTGAAAGCTAGCAACCTTTTGACATGACATAACATCATCCACTGAATTAAAGAAGGTAAACTGAAGCATTTTATCCTATGAAAAAAAAAAAAAAAAATGAAGCAATTTATCCGGCAATTCAACCAGCAAATAGAAAACAAAATCAGAATGACCCGCTTTGCCCCTCCATCTTGTCTTACTTCCCGGTATATCATTTGAGCAGAGATCTCGTAAAATGTTCACGCGCAGTAGCCAATGCCTGACTTATAGTCTGCAAAAAAAAAGTTTTCACACAATGAGATCATTGGTTGTCAAAGGAGTGAAGTTGAACAGGATGATGGCATTCGTTTCCCATTTGTTTCACTATTCTTTTCTATTGGAAGGGCGTGGGGAAAAATACCTGTTCAGACAAAGGTGCTCCGGCATCGATGCTATGGCTTGAAACCTTTCCCGCAATAACATTTGCATCAGTTTCAAGAACAATTCTGCAGGTGAGGTAACAAGTATGAGTGTGAAATTTTTTCCTTTCAAGGTTAAAGTGGCTGTGATGCAGGGTCTGAAACTGTGGGCTGTCGTTGAGGAGACATATAAAATCCAAAAAAATAAAAAATAAAAAGATATACAAAAAGTGATAGATCTAATAATTGTTGTGATAACATCCTTTAACTATAAAATTTTGATAGCCACCCGTTCTTAAATCACTAAGAAAAATAATATGATTAGTAGCTTCAAAGAGAAATGAATCCTTCCAGCACTAGATTCAGAAAGTGCTCGGGGCTAGGTCCCGCGTACAACAGCAGTAAGGAAAAATTACGAAAGTAATTAAGTTAAAGACAGCCATCTAATTGTCACAACGATCTAAAATGGGATCTTAAAGACGCATAAAATTAGGCTGCCCAGTGAGCTAACCCAAGTTTCCACATACCACCGCAGGATTTGAGAGTACTAATCAGTTAACCACTTTAGCACTTACTAATTGACGACACATCAAAAGAAAAAATAATTTCCTACGATATTTTAAGTGAATCTTTTTTTCTCAAGTGAACTCAATGAGCTCTCACTTGTTGGGTGTTATAATTATGAATTACCATCATCATTTAAATAAGAATGTCAAGATGAGGACAAGCAAGGTCCATAATCTGATCAGATAACAGTCACATTAAAAACTAATGACAATTTGCATTCTGATTTCTGAATTGTAGGATTACAACAATAAAAACAATGTCTCGGATAATTTTAGTTGGTGGAACATAATTTATGATACACTGTATAAAAACCAATAAGGTCCCTAAATTCAAGCTTTAGTTTTATTTTAATAAAAATCCCATGAATTTACCTACTTAAAAAAAAAAAAAATGCCAGTAATTCATAGATTTCAGCAAAAGTTGAAATGTTGATACAGTGCCAACTACTGCCTGCATATACTTTGGAGCACCAAACTCCAATAATTTTGAGAAGTTCACAGAGAACTAGTGCATGTTGAAGGCTAACTCTAATGCTTTAGTTAACTCTACAATGATGGAAGGCCATGCTACCAAAGGGCATTTTCTTTTTCTTTTTTTTTTGATAAGTCCAAAGGGCATTTTCTTAATCTTCCACATGCTTGTTGAGGACACAGAAATTATCTATAGCAAGTACCAAATACAGAACACACTACTCGGAGAAATTACATAAAATCAGACAACGAAGGATTAATATGTAAAGTACATAGGAAGTATATTGCATACCCGCCATCAATAATTTCATCAAGGCATAAAAGAATGAGATCCAAGTTCTCAAGTGCCTCCTTCTTGTCCACATTACCCCTGGAATGAATGCAATTAGACAATAGTTCTACAAAAAGTAAAAGATGACAACAGCTTAATTGCAAAATACCTCAGGAGAAGACCAACTGCATCAAAGAATCCCTGGAGAACAGTGGATAATATCATCTCATTTTCTTCTTCACCCCCAGTAACAAAGAAGTGGAGGTCTTGAACAAACTTGTATACAACAATGTTGCTATCAAACATCACTATCTCCGCTGCAGATGAAACAACAATGCACACAATAGGTAGGATCAAGTCTTAAGTTAACTCTAATAAACTCGCCACATTGATCTCTTCAAATTTTTATTTAGGGTGAAGAAATAAAACTAAATACTGCAGAATTTTATGAACAATGAGATGCTGTTTCACAATTCTAATTAAATAACTTGCACATGATTAACATTGTATTTCTAAATGAATCACTCTATTTGCCAACTAACTCCACCTTAAAGTTTCCACGTGTACCAACAATATGTAGCACTGAAACAGGAAAACTATGCATACTCCAGTGCTAATAGTTCTTTTGCAATCATATAAACCATGCAGAAATTATGCTTCTAGAATGATGAACAGTTGCAACAGGCGATCTGACTCAATAAGCCCTATAGCAGCTAATTGCATCTCTGCTGTTGTCATTATAAATGAGCTAACAAAAGAAACTTACTTTCTCATACACTATAATTGATATCACTAAGTAAATACTCAATAGCAAGAATCTGACATAACCACACACAGAAAAGCACACACATAAATGCACCCGCTCTTCAATGTGCTAGCACCACTGGTAACTGAAACTGACTACCAAGAGTTTGACAAAGGATACAGAGTCACATGTATAAAGCAAGGCATATAAGGATTTTAACCTAATAGGAGAAAAGCCAACAGAAGTGTCATTAAATAAATACAATACCTTCTGTCCGGGCATTTGTCTTTTGAGTTTTGGTAAAAACTGATTTTTCAAAAGCTTCCTGTGCACTATTTGTTGGCCAATCATCTGAATAATACTTGACAGCTACACGTTTCCCCTCAGAATCCAGAAGAAGAATGTTTTTTACGGACTCCTACAAACAAGAAGCGTTCAATATACCAGCAAATTAATATCAATAAAATCCAAAGATGAACCAAAAGTATTAATTAAGTAAAACCTTCCAGCAATAAGCTTGAATATCGCTCCTCAAGACCAAACAAATGATGTTTACAGCGGGTGAATACAAAGAACCTAAGAGGAAAGGGTTCCAGTTTTCTTTCCAAATCAATTGCGCAAAAAACGAAAAATAAAAATAAAAATAAAATTCTTTAATTCAGTTTGAGAATTGTTAGACTAGAGGTTTGAAAAGTTAAAATAACTTATCATTTTTTTTTTATGAAACTAATATCTCTTATGGTTATATTAACTTGTATAGGGCAAACATAAATATATATATATATATATAAAATATGTGTGCATAGGTCAGAAAAATTAGGTGTAGCATCCATTTGTGAGAAAATTTGACACAGTATACTTGGGTGGTTTAGACACATACATCGAAGACCTAGGGATGCGCCGGTCAAAAGAGGATAATAGTTGTAATAGAAGGTACAAGATGGTGAGGACGGCCAAAAATAACATAGGAAGAGGTTATTAAAAATGAATTTAAAAAGTTAAATATAGTAGGGAAAATGGCATGTGCATATTCATTATACATTCTCTCCTTCTGGAATTCACTCCCCAAATGAACTTTGAACTCCTTGTCATAATTTTTCTTTTTATACCAATAACAGGTTCTATTAACATCAAGTAGAAAATAATAACACTACTCAGCAAAGAACTAACAAACTGACACTAAAAATTCCACATTTTAAATATCTCAACCTTTTCATTCGCATTATTTTCAGTATAACAGAAACCCACTACAAACTCAACAGTCAAGTCATCAACACGAAATTAGTTCACATAATTAGCAAATCAAATTAATTCAGAAATCAAATTAACAAACCAACTTTGGAATTAAGCATCAACACCACATAATTAGTTCACCAATTTTAGACTTAACTCCTGGGTCCAATCCAATGACCACAAACAAGTGCAGATCTTACCATGACCAACGAGATTGGGTCAATGAATGTAATCAATAATACAAATAAAACCCAAACACGTCTAATAAACCCTAGAAGTCATAATGCAAAAAAACTATAAACAGATTTCAATTCAACTAATTTTTCCAAGTATTCTAACATGTCAGAAAACAAGTTAAATCCTTCAAAAATTGAAAAACAAAAAATAAATGTATCAATGATGTAAGATCGGTTAGAATAAACTGAGAAACGCATAGAACAATCAACAGTGAACTAAATCGAATGATTACATACGAAATCATAGAAAATTTTGATTGATTTTAGAGAGAGAGAGAGAAGTGAAAATCAGAAGAGAACAGACCATTGGGTTTGATTTTCGCGGAAAAAACCTTTGATAAGACAGCAGAAGCTTAACCTTCGGGAAGAGAGAAAAGAAAGAATAAAATTTATATTGAAATACGTAGACCGTGGTCTGTATTTCATACGTAATAATTTATTAAATTATATTTTGACCCCCAAAATTTAAAATTGCATCTAAATAACCCTAATGCACTTTTGTGTCGCATTAGCACCCCTTTATGGATAGGCCGAATGCCGGTGCTATTAAATTAGTATTAATTAATCAAATTGAATTGTACGACTTAATCAAAAAGTTATTTGAATTTTAATTATAATTTGTGATAAATAAATTGAGATAGTAAGTTAAGAGAAACCTTATAAATATAATCAATTGGCCAAAGTGATATCACAAGTAGGGTTTAGCTAGTTTTATAAAGTTGACTATTTCTTTCAGATCATTTTGTTGCAGTATTTAGCAGTTTTTTAAAACTATTGAACTGAAATTTTAAAACTATGATTAATATAATATCTCTTTTATAATAATTTTGGATATAAATGGACTGTCCCTTTATTTTTTTTTCAAAAACAGACACGTGTTAAAGTAAAAAGTTGAATAGTATTTACAATTTCAATTTATTTAGAGAGACTAAGGGCATGGTTAAGTGGTATGCTTTCACCATTTTAAAGTAAAAAGTTGGGGATCCAGCTCCGGAACAAAACTAATTATTTAGAGAGATTTTGACTATTTTAAAAATAAATTTTGCATGGTTATAAAAGTGGCTAAACTTTACTTGTGATATCACTTTGGCCATTTAACCCTGTCTGTGATATTATTTTAGGTCAAGTGCAGAAAACACTCTTGAATTATATTTAGAATGTATCTCACACTCCTCACGTACAAAAAATGCCCTTAAAATTTCCCACATTTAAAATTTAGATTGACCATATTACCTTTATTGAATAATTTTATAAAATATATAAAAATATATATATATATATATATATATATATATTTTGGTATAAGGACCCAGTAGAACTAAGAATTTGAAAAAGTTAACACTGAAAGGTCTACTCTTTCCTCCAAACAACATCGAGCCGCGATGCTGACGGTGAATCCGGTGAACGACACCGGTGGAAACCATCTTATGTGGCGGTGTTCTGAGGCCAACGCCGTCGATTTTGTCCTCGAGCCTATCAAAATATGTCTGAGATTTTGACTCTGGCTTATTCATGCTTTATCCATGAACTTACACAAAATTCAGTTTCCAAAGTGGCAGTCTTTCTAAAATTGATACAACTTTCATGTCTGGAGTGGTAGAAGCCGAACATGAAGTAGGAGTTCAGAATCTTGATTAATTCAGTATAAACAGAAAGCAGACTTTGCAATCCTTTTGATTTGGAACTTACAATTGGAACAGGGGGGAATTTGTAAAATATACTCTCCTTTAATTTCAAGTGGACATGATCCTTAATATGCTGCTTCTTATCAAATTTGCTGCTTCATTTCACTGTCATCATGATTTGTTTTACTTAAAACCATTTTGAACTGCTATGGAATTGGTGATTCATCAGTGAACCCATCTTCTCTTTCCTTGAGCTTCTTACTCATCATCACTAATCAACTTCCCCTGGATCCCTAGTCAAGTTGGTGTCTTACTTTTCACAACTAATTATTGTGCAAGCTATGGATTTCATTTGGCATGAAGATTACATACAGACAAGTATGTGCTACATTTTTAGATTACATAAGGCAGAGGAGGATTGCAGTGAAGAGGATGAGCATGGGCATTTTGGGAAGAATAAAAGGGCAACATGTTGTGTTAAATTTATGACAGATGGATAATTTTGCATAGTGTTAAAAAATTAGGGGTGTTTATTACACACTTTTTAAAATAGGGAGTAAAAGTGTTAGATTAGGGGTTCGAACCTCAGTGGAGGCATGTGTGTGTGAGTTTTCCCAACTTAAAAAAAAAAAAAAAAAGTGCTATGAAAAATATATTTCGAAGTGTTACCTACACTTCAATTATTTTAGCTAAATTATACATGTGGAGACAAATATTATTATTTTATGATCTGACAAAGTGAAATAAAGATTATTGTATTTAGGAGTTTGGAAATAATGGCTTATAATTTGGCGAGGAAGAAAGGGAGGGTGGAGGGTGTGTGAGTCGAATCTGGAATCTCACACAAGCATCTCTACCAATTAGACTACCAAGCTCGCCCCCAATTCTAAATCTAAGGCACGAGTTTGGCAATAGAAGGTGTGAATTTTACAGTTTTCAAATAACCATTGCTAGTTGGGCCAAAGCCCAATCTCTAGAAAGGAGCGAACCCAGCCATTTGCCGACCAAATCCGATATATATTTTTTTTTGAAAGGTGACCAAATCCTATCTTGTTCGGCCTGTTTAGTACTGTCTCTATCTATTTCACACAAACTACGCCGATAAACTGCAAATCAGATCAATCAATGATTCGTTTTGTTTCTCTCTCTAATTCTCAGGTTAGGTTATTTTCTCTCTCTACCTGACCTTCCAGTTTCACCTCTCGCTCTCTCAACTCTATACGCATGAATATTTATGTATATATGTGTATTGGCTGTAATTTTTGGGTTTGATTTCTTTAGGCGACGTTGATTTCATTGTCCCGAAGCATATTTGGAGCTCATGGACGGTACTTACTTCCAATTATCATTTCTTTTTCTTTATTAACTCTGAAATTGACATTTTCTTTTGAAGAAACGATTGTTAGTTGTTACTGATATTCAATGCTCATCTCATGTTGGATGTTAATACGTATATGTGCCGTTCATCAATATATAATAAAATGGCAAGCGTGCGTGTGCACAATGGATCATGCTAATTTTATGGGGCGTCTTAGGATGTCCTTTATGTTTTGGGGCATTCAAAGTGAGTTTTTATCAATGGCATTTGGGTATTGTTACTTAATTTATTCTTAATCAATGGTCAGAATTGAACCTCTAACTACCCTGCATATTGTTATTTCAAGTAATTGTTTAATTTATCCTTTTCTTATCAATGGTTAGGAATTAGGATTGAACCCTTAAACCACCCTGCATGTCTGTTACTATATATATATATATATTGGAACAACTAATTTGGCCGAGGAATCCATTTCACGGGATGGTTTTGTTCTTGTTAATGATAGAAAAAGTCATATGGTATAAGCTTCATTCTATGGGCTTTCCGAGTGTACTCGTAGTGAATTTTTGTGTTGTAGAACACCGAGTGACAATGGCTCACAAGGCTTTTTAAAAGAAATGGAGCCTAGACCATTAGAATTTATTTAGCAATCATAATATCGAGATAGGAGTTGATTTGAATTTTTCGAGTGGGGGATAGTGCTTGGTGCAGTAGCAAAAACTTGACCTGTTAAGTCCGAGAAGGCAGGTCCTAGTCTAAAAGCAACCTTTTTGCATAAAAAATGCCAAAATTTAAGTTTATATTCAATCTGCCCCACGCAAAATTCTCCAAGTATGGAGAATATACACCCTCTTTTCATCTTAAGCTTATGGAGTAGTTAGTTGTTAATATGGTATCAAAGGTAAGGTCCTGAATTGAAACCGAACCGAAACTGTGAAAATTATAATTGTTGCATGTGTTGGATGATTGATTATGAAGAGTTGGGCAATGCAAAGGGGGCATTTTATAGGATATAAATACTTAAGTTAGGCCATCTTTAACAACTTAAAATTTTGGAGTATATATGTATTTTTGCAGCAGCTTTTTAAAAAGTCATGTTTTCTAGAGATCTCATGATTATATGAATTGCACGACATCACGCATGCTCTCTATAGTTGATTATTGTGATGATGTTGAGATCCTCCCATTATTCTCGAGAGGTTTCAACTTGCGCAAATCTGGCCCCAATATAAATTATTTGCAGTGTCAATAAACATTAAAATTTATTTTTGTAACTTGTACCTGTCTTTCCCGTTGTTCCGCACTTCTAGTTTTTTCTCTGAATTTTCTGTAGTTATTTTATTTTATGAAGATTTTTGCATTTGCATACAGCTCCGCTGCTCGAGTAAATGAGAACCTTCAGAACCATGTGGAAGTGTCATCAAATAGAAACATACTTAACAAATTTAGAACATTTTGTACAGGCAAAGGTGCGTGTAGGTCTTTCACTGTTTGATATTTGATGAAGCAATGTAGTCCAGCAGGTGCAGTCATCTTGCATTCTAGCGTCAAATTTTATCTGCAAGTAACAATGTGCAATGCGGCACGGCTGTCTTTTATCATAGTTTCAAAAATTGAACATCCATTCTAACATTGAAATAGCCCCAAAGTCCTCTTTTGGATTTGGATTCAGTTTCAGGGTCCAGCTTACTTGTAAATTTTATTTGGGACGCTGTGAAATTAATTGATCGCAATACATGGAAGCATTAAATTAATAAAAAAACATAATTTCCTCGAACACCAAGCCCTTGGCATAGTGTTTTTGTTTTGTTTTGTTTTTTTGTTTTTTTTAATTATGAATCGCGAGAAGGCCCTTTCACTATTTTTATAAGTCCAGATATCAGGCTGATCAAGAACTTGAAGAGCCCATTCCTCACAGTGTTGTTCCATCCTCTTTCTTTGTCCTGCTTCTTATGTTCTAAGTCTTTGCTGGAAACAATTGATGCATAGTTTTGAGCTTTGAAGTGTTTATTTGTGACCTTTGGGAACTGTAGGACTTGGTAGTATTGGCATGCTAGCTTAATATCTGTGTAGATGCAGAATGTCTTAAAGCTAGAGTTATAAGACGCAGAATGGCTTGAAGCTAGAGTTATAAGCTGCATTTGAAATTCATTAGCCAATCTGCTCAGCTATTTTCATTCATAATATTTGGAGGATTTTCTGCCATTGATTTTAGATTGATTCTTGTTTTACGAAACATGATCATATTTTACGCTTTTCCGCCGTTAACCTGGCCAACTTTTTTGTTCTCTGTCATTGGTTTAGACCGTCAAGGCATGGATATTACTATTTGCAACAAATGGGCTGAAATAGGATTACTCTATTTTTCCCCACTACCAGCCGAGAGTGAGGAACCATTTGAAGTTAGTGTCACATTTGAGTGGAAGAAAATTATATTATTTGTGTGATTTCATATGAACCATACGCCTTCTTTAGGCACTTTTCAAAGCAAAAGAAAACTAGGATAGTAGGACGTACTTACAAAAATTATAGATTATTAAGACTGGACTTCCTCATTTTTTATTTTTTTTTGATAAGTCTGGACTTCCTCATTTTGAGGACCGTATCTCTCTCTCTTTCGGTTAATCTTCTTTTAAATCCAATTTCATTGGAACAAATTAGAATATTACCCATCTTAGTTATTGTTTGTTACTCGGATTTAATCATCACTACCTTTGGTACTAGTATAGCTGATTAAAATGTTTTCTGCATGACCTTCAGCTAAATTACATTTTGGCTCTATAGTTGCTGCTAAGGTTCAATATTTATCTTAAATATGAATGGTGTATTGAAAAAAGAATTACAAGATATGAAGATCATGTCACACAATGCACAAATTAGATGTAGAAGCAAAGGACAAAAGAGCAGCATGATATAGAACCCTGGGATCTTTAAGGACCACAGATTTGGCAGATACGGGGCACAGTCTAACAAGCAGAGGGCATAGTTCTTCAGAACTCAGATTTCTTATCTTGAACATTCCTGTAAAACAATGTCTCCAAAATGGACCATGAGGATAGTCAAGCAAAAGAAGCTTGCAATGTGAGACATAAAGATAAGTGGCTTTGTTGGCATTGACTGACCTCTAGTAGAAAGCATCCTCTTTTCTCCATGTATACCTAAATATATATGTATATACATATACATATATATTTAAGGTAAGTTGCCTACTATGGCTTTAAAATGTCTGAACCTTATCCTGGCTTAGTCAGTATTACTTCATCCAGTGTATTTCACTTGTCTGTTCCTGTTTGTTCGTGTTGCCAGATCTGTATGCTAAGAAGTGTGTGCCATGCAGCTCAGAGGATATGAGGCCAATGACTGAACAAGCAGCAAATGAGCTGATTCCACAGGTTTGTATTTTGGTCTATGTTTCATATATGTTCCCTTATTTGTGTAAAGTTAATTTGCCTGATCTATCATGTGCTATTTAGGTACCTAAGTGGAATTTGGTAAATGAAGGAGGCACTTTGAAGCTGCATCGGTCATGGAAAGTCAAGAGTTTCAATAAAGGATTGGAGTTCTTTCAGGTTGTAGCCAATGTTGCAGAAGCAGAAGGTATTTCACTTGCTAATATCAGATCATAATTCAACCTACTGGCCTGGAATAATGAGGGAAACTAGCAGGGGTGGACCAAGAATTTTTTATTTGGAGGGGCCATACTAGTTATGTAATAAATATTTAAAAAATTAATAATAGCAAGTAATATATGTTTCTTTACATAGGTGTCTTAGTAATGTTTAAAAAAATATTATCTATAGACTTAAAGTATGTCCTAATTTATTAAGCTCATAAGATAAGATGAGAAGAAGGGGACAAACAATATTTGGATTTTCTAGACATCTCTCTTTATAGGTATGCCCCTGGAAACTAATTCCTGCCCAGTGAGATGTGCATCATTGTCTCCGATTATGAATGGAAATAATATACAAATATAGTGTTTTTCTTGGATGGACATTGGAGTTATATAAGACCCTAACTTCTGATAATATGATTAAGTGAAGTAAAATGTTTATTTAAGAGGGGCAGGAAGACTATAAACCATCTACTGCTTCATTAACCTGTTGCTAGAGTTTTGTGGGCTATGTTCTCCTGTTCATTTGGTATTCAGTAGGTGCTACCCCATTCAGTGGCAGTGTGGCTGTCGATTGGGTAGGGCCTCTACCATTATGATTTTGGTGGTCCTTTGAACGAATACGAGAACAACATTCATTTGATGGAGTGTAATTCCCCATGTGGAGGTTGAGGCGTCTTGCGTTCAGCTCATTGTTTTTTCAGGTCACAGAAAATACTTTTCTTTTGATAGTTTCATTTATAGATTTTTTGGGGTAATATGAGAATATAGTTTTGTGTAGCTTGCGTCTACATACTGTGGAAAATACTTTTCCTTTGGCACCTTCTATCAACATTTGTACTAATTGTTTTTTTTAATGATGTCTGGATATTGCATATAATTTCAGTATATATACAATTTTATTATACGAGATTATGTGAACAAAATTGGCTATGGAATATGAATCGAATTTTCCAAAATCAATAGCGTTCTTGATTGATTCTTTTGCACAAATCCATTTCAATGTCAGAAAGCTGGTGAACCACTTCAACTCGATATTTGATGCCTTAATTTTTAACTTGTGCTCTCACACAGAGTCTGCATAATATAAATTGCATCTGTTTGGATTTTGTTTTGGTGACCGGTAATCTTGTTTTTAATGCAGGTCATCATCCGGATCTTCATCTTGTTGGATGGAACAATGTGAAAATTGACATATGGACCCATGCTGTCGGTAAGATTTTTATGTCATTGGCAAGGAACACTTTGCAAATTGACAAATGGACACATTCTGTCAGTAAGGATTTTATGTTATTGGAACCCTTACAATTTGCCATTCCTTCTTCATATATGTTATTGAACATTGCTGGTACTTTTCATGTACAAAATATATTATTTTGGGGTTATGTTATGAGTTAATCTTAGATTAATGCTTAGAAACTGTATGCCCCTGGATTGTCCAGCAAGTTCAACAAGATCCCTTTCGGTACAATTAATAAAATCGGAACCATAAGCAAATCATAAATTCGTATAGGGTTAAATTTCTTCTAGTCCAAAAGTCTATTAGCCAGCCAATCGAAGTAGTCTGTCTATTCCGGATCCGACCTGTGGTTGAATAACTATAGTTTGAAAGTTCTTTACTGCATCATGGTTGGCCTTATTATATTTCTGAAGTATAACATGATCTACACTGCAGGTGGACTTACGGAAAATGATTTCATACTTGCTGCTAAGATCAATGGGCTTGACCTGCAGAACCTTCTAAGCAGGAAAGCTGTCAAGTGACTAGTGAATACAAGTATTGCGTACCTCTTGTACATGTTAAACAGTAGCACGGAATTGCAGCTTTGTGCTGCAATTTCTCTTGATATATATTGTCTACATAGAGCATCATCATAGATGTGATGTAGCTCTTTTCCCTTGTGAATGTGGTTGCTTCACTTAGCCTTTGAGCAAAGAGAAATTTACACTGCCACAGCATGATTTCCTTTCATTTATTTACATTAAAAAAATTATAATTAGCATTTCAATTTACATTTGGTATTTAGTAGTTAGTTTTGCCTTGTGATGTCAGGGTATCCATATCATTTTTTAACTGGTCTTACCATTTGCACAACACCATAGTTCTAACCAATCTGAGGGCCACATTTTCATTCTACCGTGGTATTTCAACATCATAATTATCATCATCTTTGCCTTTATCCTATATGAGTGGGTTGGTCAGATTGAATTCTCTTCAACATCATGTATCTGCGCAAATTGTTGAGAATTTGACATTGTTTTGTGAGAAATAGAAATAGAAATGAAGCTGCTGGCCTGATTTTTTTTCTTTTTCTTCATATCCTCTTCTCTATTTCTCCCATTTTGCAGCATCCTCCCTCCAAGAATCAAGTTAGGGGATTGTATGGCACCAAGGCGAGCCACACATGCATACACATGTACACGTATATCCGTTGATGCCCGTGAGGATGTTGGACAGGTAATTGGTGCATGAGCATGACGGGGTTTTGATTAGGCTCGCCTTGCCCCGACTGATTCGCTTAATTTTACCAATTTCGTTAGGCATGGAATACAGCAGTACTCCCACTCTATCCTGTTTTTTCATGCCTGAGGACCGTTTCAGCACTTTCCTTGAACAACCTAACCTGCCTCCAGGTTTAAGATTATATATTTTTTAGGTCAGTGGCTCTTTCTATTATATATTTTAGGTCAGTGGCTCTTTCTCTCGCAAGAATGATTCTTTTGTGTAATCTTCATAGAGTTGCATATGCTTATACAACATTTTTCTTGTTAGAAACTCAAGAACACCCTAAATTCAACACGAGAGATCCCTTCAGTCAGAAGAAATATTTCAATGTTTCTGTTATTTTGAAGACATGGTATTGCAAACTAATTAGATGCTAACAAGTAGTAATGGGGTCTGTTAAATGACTATTTTTTTTTTGTACGACAAGATATAATTGGTTGATAACACTGATGATGTGATATCACGGAAAGCCTTTCTAGTGGTGAAAAAAATGTCTCAACTTGTTTGAAAGTTCAACACAATTTTTGAAGAAAATATAAATTTTCATACTAGGATGATCATTTGAGAATTATCTCTTGTATGATAACAGAAAAAGCAAAAGATAGTCAAAAGAAGAGAGATAAGAACATTGTTGTTCATCATACTTGATAAGAGCATTGTTGTTCGTCATACTTACTATTTTTTTCCCTCGCAAGGATGATCCAGATTGAAATCCGATAACCAACCTGAATAAGCACCGAATTTAACGTGTTTTTGTCTACCTTATCTTATCTATTTAAATTGTTTTCAAAAAATAAATATTTGACAAATGACCAATATGGCCAACCACAGTTAAATTCGGTGTTAATTCCCAATCTGATATTATGGTGCCCGTATAGACCGAAATTCCTTTATGGTCCAATTCTGACCGTAATAAATACCACTTTCTATATCCACTAAGGCTTCATCCGACTTCATCCTACCAACTCTACCTGATATAAATTCGTGAGGTTCCTATCATTTCCCTTAATACAAGGAATCTCTCAGTTTTTTCATTTATCTTAATACAAGGGATCTCTCAGTTTTTTTGTGGAAATGGTTCACTTTTTGCTACCATCTTTTTAAATGGAATCCATGCTTTTGACTTTTTAATTTACTTTTTCATTACCCTTTTTTAATTTGTTAGACCATCACATGCACTGCCTCCAAATACTCTTTCATTACTATTTTTTTTTTTTTTTGGCTATAGGTTTTCTAACAAATTGAAAAATGAACATATGTATTCCACATATTTATTTAGGGTACAAACTACAACAACATAATCTACTTTTAATTGAAAATAATCAACGAAGGCCTAACAAAAATAAAATAAAATAAATAAGTAACAAAGGCCATCCACCTTGAACTTGATTTCAGAAGACCATTTGTGGTTTTCCTTTCTTTCTACTTGGGCACAATTTTCACATTCTCCAGACCTTTTTACACAAATGAGAACCTGCAAAAGAGCCTGATCCACAACAGATGATAAACATGTTGCTTCCTGGTTCAGGGCAAAGAAATTAATAGTATAGAATCAGGGGAAATTTAGGGCTTTGAAGCCGGTGTCGATCTCCAACAGAAGCGCCTGCAAAAAGATCAAAATACACCCAAACTTGAGACACAGTGGGAGGTTGAGCAAACAGGCAAGTTATTAGGCTTTTGCAAATCTCATGCATCATGCCAGAACTTTCAAAAATTAAACCACAACATTCATTCTCTGAAAACCCTTATACCACTGGTATCGAACAGCCAGGCCATCAATTATATGAATTCTCAAATTGGGAAGTACAAGTGTAACTATATATCGACAAAACAAGTGTGGGAAATAACAGGTAATATGATTGAATTACAATGTTATCAAGAATTGTACAAGTGCCTAGATGCTAGACGCTTGATTTAAGAATTGGATTAATGCAGATAAACTTGAACTCAAAGCACAGCATGACAGTCGCATAACTAAGCACAGCATGACAGTCACATAACTCAGCGAACTTCGCACAAGCAAATATCTATCTTCCAACCAGTTACAATGGTTTCAGTCAATCCTATTTCCATATCAAGGGGTCATAGTGCCTCCAAACTAACACTAAACACAACATAAATTTCACAATTGTTAAAGACAAGCATGCTCTACTTACTCTGCATCCAGGAGCATGTAAATAAAATAAAAGCACAGTACAATAACCTGATTTTCCAACCCTTGCTTTTGCTAAAAGGAAAAACTTTTCTCTGCTGAGGAAACTCCGTCCACAATTACAATATCATTTCACATAAAGAGCGAAACGACAGTTAAAACAACAGCTAAAACATATCACTAGTTGTCCGGAGGAAGTAAAATGATATGGAGATAGAAGATAATCAAGATATAGGAGGCAGTGAATTTGAAAGCAATGGACTATAGTTTCAGAGTAGGAAAGATCTGAGTGAAGAATTCAAACAAAATTTGCTGTCACTGGAACTAATTTACCGAAATGTCTCCAATCTTGCATGGTAGAAACAATCATTTTGGAGAGATTTTATACCAGTGTCACCAAAGGGTAGTGATACAAGCAGGCGCAACCTATTCCTAACTGGATTAGGCATTTGGGTGCCATCTCCCCTACACCTGATAATTTGATTGTCTGAAGCTAAAATCACAAGGAAACTTTCATCTGTTTAGATTGAATCAAGGTTTTACTGGTGAACTTCGGAATGGAAATCGGAAATGAGTTTGGTTTAAAAGATCTTCGTCATCGCTAACACACAGCTAACAGAATTTACCTTGATGAACGAGATGCTATGGGCAAAACTTCAGGAAAATGAACAGAAGTGGCAGGAATCATAGACGGGTACTTATCGGAAAAAGAAAAGAAAAAAATCATAGACAGGGATAAGAGATCAATACAAAGTTCTATTTAACTAGTACGACCAAAGCACATTCAACTCTTCCAACTTTAGGTGAATGAAAGAAATCAAATTTCACAATCCTAAACTTTTTTAAAGTTTAGATTCATAGGTCAAGAGTTAACAATTCAAACAATTACTGTCATTTAATCTAAACTCAGATTACAATCATCAACCAAAAAGTGGCAGATCAGATTACAACTAATCAAAGCACATGTTCAATCAGATTGTACAATGCCAATTCAATTCTACCCAAAAAATTTCAGACAAAAAGTAATGGAACTAACAAAGAACCAGACATTACAAACAGTACTAAAACCACCAATAAAGAAACCAAATTACCTCAATCTGAGCCTGAGCCTGAGCCTCATTTGGACACTGGCTTCTGCAAAAGGGCAGTCAAATACACCTCTCCATTCTTTACCCCACTCGAATCCGACTTATTGGCCACCGCCCATTTCACCTTCTTGTAGCCCAATTTTCCGATCAACGGCGTAAAAACCTTCCCAAGATCAGCACTTTTGCTGAAAAAATGGTCCAACCAAAAGTACCCACCACCCCTCAACACCCTATCAATATCATAGAACAAGAACTCCATTGCCGTCACCGGTATCCACCGGTTGACTGCGTGCCCACACCTCACAAGATCCACAACGCCGTCGAAAACCGGCAGCCGCTGCTGCAATGGCACGTGCAGCGGCACCACCCCTCTCAGCGCCGCCGCCTCATTATACGGCGCACCCAAATTCATCGTAGTTGAAATCACAGTCACGTTTTGTAGCTTCATTTGAGCTGCAAATGTGCCAGTTCCACCACCTATGTCCAAACCCAGACGCAGAACAGAGTGGGTGGATTTCGCAATTTGAAAAATCTGCTGAATTGGGAGATCCAGATCTGACTTGTATGTCACGAATTTGGATTTTTCGACTTTCATGTCGAAACCCAGATCACCGTTGAAGCGAGAGAGACAAGTGAAGCTCTTACAGTTGTATTTAGTCCATATATTGGCATTATCAGGAAGAGAAACGAATGGGTTTGAGGGGAGAGAGGTGGGGGGTTTTGGTGGGGTTTGGGCGAAGCAACGACGGCGGGGAAGAGGGTGGCAGCCGCGAAGAATTAGGGTTTCAGCGAGGTCGGAATCGAGGGGGCAGAGAGAGTAGGGAGTGTAGTTCATGTACTGGTGGAGGAGGTCAGGGTGATCTCGACAAGAGGAGGCGATGGGGGCGATGTGGGTGTAGAGGAGGAGGTCAGAAGGGATGG
>JAOTQH010000060.1:1571178-1583381 GCA_025631255.1 Cornus kousa | reverse complement strand
TATATAAATGATAAATTTATTTATATTTTAAAATATGAAAAGGTATGTTTGGTTTTAGATTTAATTATACTCAGGTTTAAGTTACTCATATTTTATACAATTTGAGGTTTATATTATCCTTCTGCTAAACAAATTTCATTTTATAAAAATTTGGACAAAATAGTCATTTTACATGGCCTGTATTTATAATCATTAATTTATTCAACTGAAGTGAGGGTATTATTGTTATTTTACATCGCCAGGGACCTAATCGTATCAAATTGATAATATAGGAGTTTGTTACCACAGAGGACTGATATGCACTATATCGATTTTAGAAGGGTTTCTGCACTTAACCGAATTAAAAATTATCAAACCAAAAAAAAAAAAAAAACAATTATATCTAATAAAATAATTATTAATTATTAATTAAATGAGTTCGGAGTTACACGAATTTCAAACTTTCTTTTCAAACCTACCCATAACTCTATTTGAAGGATTAGAATGTCTCCAAAATAGGGCGCGGGACAGGCGGGTTAAATCGACATCCCTAATAGATTACTGGTGGCGCCCTAGGCGGGTCCCAACAACTCCGAATCCAATGACGACCGAGACATCCGGCTCATATATACATTGATCCTGTGCGTGTATATAACATATATAACTCGCGTCTCTCGAACGCTAGCTCTGGTTCCGCCATCTCCATTTTCCTGGTACCAACTGCTGTTTGATTCTGCCATAACAAATGGTAATTCGTCTCTCTCGCTCTCTCTTCACACACAAATATGTGGATTGATCTTTATTGATATTAGGGTTCTACTCAATTTCACATGGACTCTTTAGAGTTGTGAACTTAGAATTTGATTTTGGGTTTGTGCTGTAGATGAACTAAGATAGTAATTTAAGATCAAATCCAATTCCTTTTATGCTCCTGGTCTAACTTTTCCTGCATCCACTCAGTCTCTTTTGTTAATCCCATGCCTAACACTGAATTAAGCAAAAAGTAAAGTGGAATCAGGGCTACCCAAAAAGAAAAAAAAAAAAAAAAACTTGTGCAATTTCATTCTTTTGGGCTATTATTTTTATGTTGAATTTATCCGAGAATGCTAAAGTTTGCGATCTCAAGTATTGTGGATTTGTGGTCTATAAACTTTTACTTGATTACGGATGTAACCTGATAGCTTTGGCACCCAAAACGATGTAATATTATTATTTTCAAGATTAGCCTACACTGATTTCACATATGAATTTAATTTGGATTTGGAGCACAATTTTGAAGCTTAAACACCACATATTGTATTATAGGCTGACCCTGAATTGGAAGCTATCAGGCAAAGGAGAATGCAGGAGCTAATGGCTCAACGCGGCGGTGGCATTGTAAGTGATCATTACATGGAGTATATATAACACTGTGAAATTGCCCTTTTGAATGTCAATGCTTATTGAACTTGTTGATGAATAGCCAAACCAGCAGAACTCTGAAGAGCAGAATGCCCAAGAGGAGGCCAAAAGGTATCTCCTTACCCAGCAGTTGCAACTTGCATCATATCAAGCATTTAATGTATATATTTTTTAATTTTATTTTTATACAATGTATTGTTAGCTTTCCCCTTTATAGATTTTCTTGATCTGGACTGCTCTAGTAATTGATCTAGGGAAGCCGATGAACGAAGGCAAATGATGCTTAGTCAGATTCTGTCATCTGAAGCACGAGAAAGACGTAAGTTCAGATGTGAATAGGACATTCTAAGTTGTTTTTGTTCGGATAGTGAATCTCGTTTGACTGAGATATCCTTATGTTTGCTTGTTTTACTTCAATTTCTGAACTCTGATTAGGTGTATCACAATTGAATTAGGATGCATGTTCTTTACACTCGAGCAAATTGTTTATTTATAGTATTTCAATATGTCATTTACTTGTTAGTGGCTTGCTGAACCTTTTCTATCAGAAATACATAAGTTGAAGTGCATTATCAAGGAAATTAGGGAATGTGGTATCAAAGGTTTCTTAAGAAGAGGAAATAAGTAGGGGAATAATAGGAAAATTTTCTTTGGTTCAGTTGCGGTCTTGGTCCTAGTATGGCTATTAATGATGGCATACTTGTGCTTCTTCCCTTTAGAAATTGTATGTGCCGTTTCGTGCCATATACTGATTGAAGAAATACACAACTACGAAAAATAAGGAAAAGGTGGATGGGCTCTCCATATCTCTTATACTTTGAATAATATTTTTTACCAATTTACCAAAACCATTTACTTCTCTTCTTCTTCTTCTTTTGACAGGCACTTTAAGTGATTTCAGGTTGGGGCAGTTGGTTTGTGCTTGTGTTGCTTATCTACTAAATAAAAAAGAACTTTATTTTATTCTATAAGCATCCTTTATAGTGAATTTGGGCGTTGGAAAGGTTATAAACTTTCTTTGCAAGTCATATCATCACATGTTGCTAAATCTTCTTCGTAGATATGTTTGTATGCATGTATCATAGCACAAGTACTCTGACTGACGAATTGAAAATTTAAGTTTTTGAAATCAGAAATGGAGAGGTAAATGACATATAGATCAATTCTAGAGATATAGAACTAATTCCACCCTTCTACTTTGGCATGTCCTCTCTAGTCATTTTAATGAAATTTGTAACTTCATCTTGCTAATTTTCCAAGAAAAAATGGGCCTTTAAATTGATATCATAAGGTACATTATTAAGACAATGGTGTGAGGTGAATGAGGAAGGATGTGGAAATGTTATAAGTGATCAAGTAAATTAGCTGGCTAGTATAAACATTATGAACCAATTAATCAATTGCCTTCTTTAGAATCCTTGACAAGTGCTTTTTGGTGGAAACGGAAGATAAGACTTAATTAGTGATCTAAAATCACAGATATTGACGGAAGGTATGGTTTTAGATTGAATGAGTGCCAACTTAGGATTCGATTTCGTGGTTTCCCTCCTTGTAAAATAAGAAGAAAAAAACGCATGCTTTAGCAGGGCCCATTTTTATTTGTATATTTAAAATCTAAAATCTTGTTCTGCTCATCCTTGTAAATCTTTATTTCTTGCACCTTTTTTCTTGAATCTTTTTGGACAGTAGTGCATGTATGCTATTGGATGAGATGTGCTTTAAATTGGTTATCGCATTTGTGTGCTTTGTCATTGAAGTATTCCTTGAGATGAGATAATTGGGGTCTATATCAGAATAATTATTACACCAGTTGGAAGTTTCCTATAATGTACATTGCTGCATAGTTATAGGCTATGCCTTTTGGTTGAGTGCAAAGACTTCGGTTTTTAGTCTTATGTGGAACCTGATTCCTTTATGTTACCTGAGCTGGATTTTAGTAAATAGATTCACTGAATTAGGCATTCGCATTTTGATCTACTCATGTAAGGTAGAACATTTTTTAAGGGTGTACAGACCTATTACCTGGCTCGTTGAAGTTTTGACTTGTGTCTCTTAGTTGCATTGAAATTCTATTTTGTGTTACAAATAAACCCTTATTATTTTACTAGCCACCTTGTAGGACTAGATAGTTAAGATGGACATAAAATAAGTTGGTAGACTCGAGAGGGTACTTCTCATCGGAGTAAGCTCGGCCCTACGAAAATATTGTCCCTTCCAGTCGATAGATCTCTTCTCAAATCTTTCAACGGCAGAATCCCAAGCCAATGTTGCTTTGAAAGATGATGAACAGGAACTTTTACAAAGCCATCTTTGTTTTCAGATAGGTCATCTCACAATACGAAAATTCCTTTTGTGGTATTCCTTCAAATAGTACAAAGAAGGGGAAGACTGTTTCCTAAAAACTGTCCTGAACTTAACTCTTAACTTTCATCCACAATTCCCATTAACATTGAATCCTCCACATAAACGTGTGCTGTTACTTTCTTCCTCATTCAATACACTCAAAAGGTTGTATGTTAAATAAAACCTAAAATTTCCCATTTAGTTATGGCGACATTGAGTATACTTTGTATTTAGTACATAATCTTTTCGCATCTATAAATATATATATGTTGTGAAATGTGCGTGTCTACCAAACTGTCAACTGGAAACAAGGGTGGTTGGTTACCCATTAAGAGTATGATAGGTTTGGCTTTTGGAGGTTAAAGGAGATTACCATTTGCCAAGAGAGACTATTTTCTGGGAAGGGGGGTGGAACTTATGCCTGTGTCGCGCCATTGTATATAGCAGCTTTCAGAAGAAAGAATGGGAATATGACTTTCTGTTCCCACTGGTGATTAATTAGTCTAGGCATCGTCTTACACCTTGCGAACTTAAATTCACCTTGTTCACTTGTTTGCATCTTAAGTGAATTATTCAGCCTTAAGCGCTACGACCAAGTATTAAGCTTCCTCTCCATTGACCAAAAAGGCTACCTGACATGTTTACTTGCTGCTTCGAAAACCGAGATTAGGCATGCAGGGAGGTAGAATAGGAATCTGCTGGGAGACCCACAAAAAAATGAAAAAAGAACAAGAACTCTAATAACCAGGGTAGACATCTCTTAGCAACTTAGAAATGAGCAAATAACAGGCACCCTATACCCCTCTTGCATTGTGCCACTTCCATTTCAAGTTATCCTCTGTTATTTCTTTAATTATTGGCATCATTTGATTTTCTTCAACTGCTATGTTATATAAGCAGTTGCTCGAATTGCTTTGGTGAAGCCTGAGAAGGCAAGAGGAGTTGAAGATGTCATACTCAGGGCTGCCCAAATGGGTCAGATAGTTGAGAAGGTAACAATGCGGATTCTCAGTGAATGTTGGTGCATGTCTACTGATATTTGGTGCTTTATATTTTAACCATGCTTGAGTATCATTTTACTTGTAGGTTTCCGAAGAGAGGCTCATTTCATTGCTGGAACAGATCAATAACCAAACAACTAAACAGACCAAAGTCACAGTAAGTGATAATCTTTTGTTCTTGTATTTTCATTTGCCTTGCATATTGTTTACAGAATTGCATGAATTCAATCTTCTCAACAATTGCTGTTTTCTATTTCTGTAATTCCTCAGATCCAGAGGCGACGGAGTGTGCTTGAGGATGATGACTAGCACACATTTGAAATTAGTGCTCTATGTTTGATGATAAAATGCTTCATTGTGATGTATATCTCTAGATTTATACTTAACTTTGTGGTAAGCGGTTTTCTGACTGTATTTTGCTCCTACTTTGTTATCTCAATTCCCTTTTGTTTCACCTTAAGTAATTATTATGCTTGACTTTGTTGTCAAGTGGTCAATTTGAATGTATGCTAGCCTTACATATTTTTGAAGGCAACACAATTGTCTGACGTAATATTTTCATTTTATTGACTTTTTTACTTGTTTGCATAACTGAATAGAAAACAACAGACAGGCTTGTTTGGTAGGCCTGAATTATATTTTCTTTCATGGACTATGATTTCTAGTTTCTACCAAACATTTATTTCCAAATTGGTGGAGCAAACATGTCTGGTACGGCCACAATGATTGTAAGATAAAGAGGAAACAGAATCACTTCTGGTGTCGTGGCATGTTAAGTCCTCTGTTGCTCCTGATGTTCTGCACTCACCCATTTGCAGATTCTCTTCAGGCCTAGCTTTTTTGTCATTTTATTTCTAATGGCTTGTTCCTTGTTGCTGGGCTTGTTATGGCCACAGTTTTTTGTTCTTGGCCTTTGAGTCTTGCTTGGGGTTTAAACTGTACAGTTTCCACATATTCATCATACAATGAACTTTTACCTTGCTTGCCCGAAAAAGAAAAACGGAATGGCCATCGTCCGGGTCATCCATGCTTGATCTTGCAAAACAAGTATTACCTTATCTGATGAATGTCTCTGGAATTTGGACTACCATTTTTTACTGCAGGGGATAATATAAATCCAGTTCCCTATAGAATGCTGGATGAACCTTGATCACAATTATTGCGGTTCACTGAAATCTTTTCTCATTTTACCTTCTTTGGTATTGGTAGTATATTGTAGTAGTTGGGTTTATAAATAATTGCATTTTGGAGCTTTCTGGATAAGTGTAGTAACTTGATCCTTGCTTCTTGTGTTGTTTCTAGTCTACTCTGGCTTATGCTGTTGGGTTTCTGTTGTTCACCTTTGAGTCTTTGACTTATTGATTTGAGTCTTTGACTTATTGCTTGTATCTGTTTCATTTTGGAGTTCCTTTACAAATTCAATATTTACTATGAGAGTAATGTTTTTGGACTCCTTGACTTTCTGAAAGAGGAGAGGAGAGGAAAGGAAAGAGAGAAAATTGGAGAAAGTAAAAGAAAGATTGAATATTTGTTGATTATATATATATGTGTGTGTATGTGTGTGCAAAAACAAGATATTCGGTGATCAGGGCTCAATATCAAATTTTTTTTTTAAAGTAGGTGAGACAAATTCAATGGAGTGGGATGTACTAATGATGTGGTATGACAGGACATACTCAATTTATGCTCACAAGCATCACTTTCTAGTTAAAAAACGAGACCAACCAAAAAAAAATAAAAAAAATTCAATTAATTAAATAAATTTTCCATCCAAATCTTTGTCAACATTTATAACACTTGAACATTTATGACATTTGAAAAAAATAAAATGGAAAGAAGTTTTGTTTATTTAATTTGCAATTCCATCAGATTAATTAGACAAGGTCAAACGTGTTACATTCAAAACTTCTTTAATTACAAGGCATTATTGTCAATACGAAAATGAACATAGCCATCAATTGTTCCATATCATTACGCATGTGCAATTTGGCTTATTTGTATATAAAATTACCATTGATTGGTAAAATCAACATGCATCTGAATATGTTAGGACTGTATCTGTATTTGCCCCCTTTTTTTATTATTTTTTTTTCAAAATAAATTATTTACTATATATCACTTTTATTAAAAGTATATACTCCGTATTATTTTAATAATTAATTGTCAATATTTATGGTGACCCATAAATAAATAATCCTAAAAAATTAATAATAATACTAATAATTACTCACGTCACTGAAGGCAGACTGACCAAATCAAATTCCACCATGCCCCATGACTCTACAAGGATGGTGACCACAGACCATTCATTGATTTACAATACTCACGCGCCACTTGGCGCGTAGTGGTATCACTCCTCCGCATGGGGAGCCAAAGAGATTCAACAGTCCCTGCAGTTACCATAATACGAACTCATGTTCCCTTCACTGGAATATCTCCACATATGACCAAATCAAAGCACCAAACTTTCTCACTCTATATCCGTGTTTATACTTCGTTTCTGTAATTCACTTTTTTGAAAGTTAGTTTCATCTTTAAGAAAAAGTTGATTTCTGTTTTTCTGTTTCTCTTCTATTCTGTTGTCATCTTATCAATCTCAACTAACCCACATCACAAAACCACCTTATGACTGCAAAACCACGTGGTTTATTGTTTTCAATCTGACCCACAATCAGTTTTCCGGCGAACCCAGATGGAAAAAGAGCCTCTTCTTCCATATGTCATCCCCAGAAAGCCCTACCCATCACCACCACTACCACCACCATCAGTCCTTTGTCCCCTCCCAGAGGACGATGAATTCTCTATCCCTCTAACCCCATCAGAATTCAAAGACCGTATCATATTTGGTCCCTATTCATCTTCTCCGAGAGACCCACCTCCAACAAATCTTATTGATGCATTAACCCTATCTCTAAACTCTCCCAAATCCTCCACCTCTTCTGCAGACATTTCCACAAACACTTCAGACGCACAAAACCAACAATCTTGGTTGATTGATCCCAATTACCCATGCACCAAAAGCAACCTCCACCGGTCGAAAACAGCACCGGCCATGGCGACTATCAATGATGTTGAGCACCACTCGGAGATGAAACCCCCTCAATTTGCTTCTTCTTCTTCGATTATTCGTCAGGCTTTTCTTCTTCTGGTAGTTTATTTAACGCTTGGTGTGATTATATATGCGTTTAATCGTGATAATTTCGTGGCAAAAGAGACACACCCTGTTGTTGATGCTTTGTATTTTTGCATTGTGACAATGTGTACAATTGGTTATGGGGATATAACTCCAAATAGCACTACAACAAAGTTGTTTTCAATTATGTTCGTGTTAGTGGGATTTGGGTTTATTGATATTTTGCTTTCTGGGATGGTTAGTTATGTGCTTGATTTGCAAGAGAATTATCTTTTGAAGACTGTTAAGGTTGGGGGGGACCACAATTCGCCCAATTCATATATAATTGATGTCAAGAAAGGGAGGATGAGGATTCGGATGAAGGTGGCATTGGCACTAGGGGTTGTGGTTCTTTGTATTGGAGCCGGTGTGGGTGTTATGCATTTTGTTGAAGGGCTCGGATGGTTGGATTCATTTTATCTTTCTGTTATGTCGGTTACCACGGTTGGGTATGGTGATAGGGCATTTGGTTCCCTGTGCGGTCGGATTTTTGCATCAATATGGTTGCTTGTGTCAACACTTGCAGTTGCTCGGGCATTTCTTTATTTGGCTGAGGCAAGAGTAGATAAAAGGCATCGGAGGATGGCAAAATGGGTGCTTGGTCAGGATATGACTGTCGCCCAGTTTCTTGCTGCTGACATTGACAACAATGGTTTCGTGAGGTAGAAACTTCGTTTCCTGTTCTTATTGTTATTATAGTAAGTTGGAATTTGATTTACACATTTATATGACTGTCTTAGTTATAAAAAATAAACAACATATGTATGCCTTTTAATTTCTTAAAAGTGAACTCAAGTCAATCTTCCCGTTGATGCGATTTTGGACCAGTAAAACAAAAATGTGAGTTTGATGGCAGGAAAGCCTATACTTCAATTTTAATTTTTTTAATGTGTATATACAATTAGAAGGTAATAGGGAAGATTATCTTTTGTTGACAGGAGACTTGAATTTATGAGATCAGTTGTTTCTTTATACATGAAAGTTTGTTGTGGCTTCGCTTTAAAATTGGAATATGGGAAGGATTATGAGCTTCTGCTTGATATTTGGAATTATGGTCAACCACGTTATTGCTTTACTGTTTGAATTCCCTTTTTGTAAAATAAGTTATAGATATGGCTTAGGAGAATATGCATAATTTTTTATGCTCTAAGTTATGGGAGTGCAACACTAGTGATATTCAGGTTTAGAATTGTTTGACAACATGTCATGAATGAGATATCAATCGGCAATACTGTTTGACAGCATCGAAGTATACAGTTCGTCTCTCTCTCTCTCTCTTAATCTTTTAAAATTGTGAAATAATTCAAGTTTTAGACCTTATTATTATTTTCCCCAGATGCTCTCAAAGAGTTGGTTGGGTTGTCCTTGAGTCCTCACTTGTGGGTGCTACTGGGGCATATCTGTATGTTGTAATTGGTAAAGTAGTAGTTTTTCTGACACCGTAACAGTTAATGATGCATTTGGAATCAAGAGGACTGACAAAGTTAGGGAAAACCTCTGAAATTATTTCAGTATTGGACCTTGGACATATAATAAGTTCCTAATCAAATCTATTTAGAAAGATGATATATATATATATTTTTTCTCATTTTTGCCTGCTTTAGTCCCTTTGATTGATTTGGACACCATTTGGCCATTGGCAGGTGACATTTATGGGCTTTATGTAGGAAAGTGATCTAAGAGGCCATTTTGGATTTAGAAATTTCGTTGAAAGATATCAAAAGAAGATCGTTGAATGCCTGGTTGTAACAGTGAGGGAGCTATTGGTGAGAATGAAGGTCTAACAAATCTCAGTACCAAGTCAGAAACAAAATGACACTTAGAATATGAAGATTTGACACCATAAGATAACAAAAACACGATAATTTGAATCTAAATTAAGGCTAGACAACTGAATACTAGATATTGATACCCACATGGAAACCGCTAGAATTACTTGAACAACAGTACCACATTGGGTTATTGGAAACACTTGAGTATTAAAATGCCCAATCATGTACTACTTTTAGTAAATGAAGCACACGTGAAAAAATTCCAATATAAAAGGTTTCTCTCATTACCGAACCATCTTTTTGGTTATGCCAAGGTATTACTGACAATGTTTTGAGTCTAATCCCTACATATGCACCTAAACACATGCAAACTAGCCAAAGTTTCAGGTAGGTGCTGGTAGAGTCAAACCTAACTTATCAAGCTTCTGAGCCATCATCTTGAGCGATGCTCCTGCCCACTTGTCCCATCATTGTCACAATGATATTTGCTGTGGTTATTCACTTCCTTTTCCTCCCCTATGTCACCTATCGCTATCTAACAGCTTTCAAGATTTCTTCTTCCCCATAAGCAACTAAACATTTTTAAATGATGCCTAATTGTTGTCTATGCATTTTACTTCAGGTAAGCTGTCGTCCGTGTTATTCGTCGACTCGCAATGAGTCATATGAGCAAGATTAAGCTTAAGTAAGTCACAGAATTAGCACTTATTACTTTGAATCGCAGTGATCATCTGCATTTTTTATTTCTATGATGTTGGACTTGTATGTTACTACTTCACCCATTATAGCAGTGATAGATAACTTGTTATTGCTTGTGTGTGATGACATGTGAAATGCCACTGTGCAAGTTTACGATTATAAATTTTGCTGCTGGGAGGATTGATTGAGAGGCGACTTCGCGCCATCTTTGGGCATAATCATGGAAAGGTTCAGAGGGCTTCTTCATGATTCTCATGAGTGAACCTATCAGAACTTTCAGTGCTGTAACAGTACTGCTGAAGAAAAGTGTTAGTAAGGTTGTCCCAACCATGGATCTTTATTGGATCGAGCTTTGTGAACCATCTAAGGGCAGGGTCGGAGAGGCTTCTTTGAAACAATTGCATACGAAGCTTTTCATCCCTACCCGAAGAGCCAAGTTCTCCATAGTAGAACTTGAGATGAGTGTAAGGGCATCCAGAACCATTGTTTCCAAGACAAAGATCATTATGACGCCACTGGAATCTGGCTCCAAAAGTGTTGTCCTAAAATCTACGAATGAGTTATATAAGACAGTCAAGTAATTGGTATTAGTTCTTCAACTTCTTCCTTTCTCTATTACTATATTTTTTTTTCTTTTCTATGTAGCGTGTGTGTCTTTCTGGTTGTCCCCTGCTTGAATTATCGTGTTAGAGTTTTGTTCTTGTGGTACTTTTGCCATTTGGTTTTAAGTCCAGTTTCTAAGTGGCCCTAGCTTGGATTTCAGATTAGAACTGTTGTATCAATTTTAAAGCTTAATGCGCTAGGTTTCAATACTAAAGGATAGAATTAAAAATGATCTGATTTTGGAGATGGTTGGAGTTGTTCAAATTGGAGATAAAATGAGTGAAAATTTGTTAAGATGGTTTGGACATGTGCAAAGAAGACCTTTAAGTGCACCAGTTAGGAAAAGTGACATAGTCCACAAGGGTAATACTATGGAAAGAGGAAGACCAAAGTTAACGTGGGTAGAGTTAGTAAGGAAAGAAATGATAGCATGTGGATTAAATGAGGCTATGGCCTTAAATAGAGTAGAATGGAAATATATGATTCATGTAGCTGACTCCAAGTGGTTGGGAAAAAGGCTTGGTGGTGGTGGTTGTTGTAACGCTGTAGGTTTCATCTCCGTTTCTGACTTGGGTATTGAGAGAGTTAGACTTGTTGGACACACACTCAGATATCCATTGAAGCTTTAAAACTTCAACGTTCCTTGAACCTGCATATGAATGAATCACCAATATATAACCATCCACCAATCACCTCATATATTGGCCCCATATAGTTCAAGTCTTTCATTGGCATGGAAAATTTCTATCACGGTCATCCTCAATGTCCTCTGAATTGGGTTTGACTTTAGAATGTAGCAGCCAAAAAAAAAAATCAGTTTCTCTATTGTGTAGTGTGTGCACGTAATACCTTAAGTCCTAGTTGACCCACTTTGCTTACTTAACATTGATTTGTACTACATTTTATTGTTTTAACTTCTGTACTGGATGAATACCTTTTTTAGTTATCATAATAATTTAGGAAGGCACTGGGAAGCCTGAGAGAGTATTGATGATCCCCATGCAACAATGTAAGGCCTTGAAGTCCTTTTGAGCAATTTCCTATTTTTAAAATAAGTTGTCCCAATTCAAAATCTGAGGGAGTACTGTTTTTTAATGTTCCTAATTTACCGTCATTGCGTTGAAGTTATAAAAGCAATTGAAGTTTGATAAGACCTCATGTGGACCCACCCTAGAAGGGTATATGTGGAAATTCATTCCCTACCACTATAATAAAAAACAATAAATACTACAC
>JAOTQH010000060.1:1553953-1566435 GCA_025631255.1 Cornus kousa | reverse complement strand
GATTGGATCCAGCTGGCAGGTCCAACTTCTTTCCTGACGAGTGGTGCGCGGCCCATGCGGGTTCCCGAACTCTCAAGTGCATATCCGCTTATTTATATCTAATCACTTTTCCCATCAAGATCCGATATAGGAACACAATTTCACAATTATTGTCCATTTTCTCCCATCTTCTTCTTGTTTTTTTTTTTTTTTTCATTGTCCAAACTTGTGTTACACAACTACTCATTTGAGATAATGTTTTAAAAAAAAAAAAAAAAACATTTGAGACCGACAATTTTATTTACCAAAAATAATACAATCTTTTTAAAATAAAGCAGCAGTTGCGATCCACGTACTCCCTTTTCTCTCTCTACACTCCATTTTTTCTCTCTGGCGAAAACAATACAGCAACTGAAACCATACCACAACCACCATCGTCCATCAACGGTTGGTTTAGGAAAAGCAGAGAGAGAGAGAGAGTAGCATAGCGCATTGCAGAGAGAGAAAGATATAGAGAGAGAGAGGGAGTGAAAGGGACTTCTCTTCCGACATTTTCTCAATTATTGAAGCAAAGTAGCAAACGATGACGTCCACTCACATCTGTTGCTTCAGATCTCTTCTTCTTCGATCATGCTAGGGTTTCGTCTTTTGTATTTATGACGACGATGTCCTAGAGAGAGACACAAATACAGACACCACTATACATTCAGGTCTTTCTTGATCGACGCAATAACTCTTCATTTCCACTCTCTCTCCCTCTTCAATTCCAAATGTATTATCTGTTTATTGTTCACTGATTCGCGTTGTCACTGTTCGACATTTTGCAGTTTAGAATCGATTTCGCAACAATATGGTGGTTTCTGGACCTATAACACCAGGACAGGTATCGTTGTTTTTCACTATCACTGTGTGTGTGATTAGGTTTCTCTGATCATTTTGATTCAATGCTGAGAGAATCACTTGTTTGGTCACCAATTGATCTGGCTGTGTTCATAATACTATAATAGTAATTGGCCCTAAAAATTAGGATAATTTCTAGTTTGTAATTATTGAAATCGGGATTGATTTGGTGATGATTGCATTTTCTTCTTTTATGATTTTGATGGGGAAGAATGGTAACAGTAGAAGAACTTCTTGTTTTCTCACGCATTATGTGTGTGTAAGTATATATGCATTTGAACATTTGAAGTATTCTCTCCTGAAGTTACGTATTCGTTGCTGCTTGAAGTTCAGAAATGCAAAAAAGAAATCCAATTTACTAGTTCACTTTGTTATTTATATTCTTGAGTAAATATCATCACATACGCAGGGTGTAGTCAACTCAACTTGTTTCAGTGAGTAAAACAAGGTGATTTCTCTATCTTTCTGTCGGAGTCTTATGACAAATAAGTTAATTATATGTGTAACTTAGAGAATTGAATCCATTTGTTATAGTGCCAGTTTTCTAAATATATTATACTGTTTACCCGAGCCCTTTCATGAAAATTTTCACTTTAACACATTGCGCGAGGGTGATGGAGAACAGAGTATCTTTGACTCTTGCTTCTTCTTTATCCAGTAGATGATCCAAAAAATGAAAAGAAACACGTATGGAAGCTATACTTGTAAACCACGAGGTCCACGATCAAATCTATGGAAGCATTGGTTTATACATTCTTCTTAGTCTCGACTCTAGGGATAATTTTTTGCCATCTTTTTTCGAGAACCACCTAAAGTTCCAACTAAAAAGATGGGGATTTTTCATTATCTCAATTAAAGTAATGGGCCTCCCAATATTGGGAGGCTCATTACTTCAACTATTCCCCATGTTCCTCGAATGGATCTCTTAGTTGTTGGGAAGGTTGCCCAAAAGCGGTATATAAGGCGTAACCAATAAAACTTACAAGTAAACCAGATATAAAGATGGCAACTAGGGTTGCTGTTTCCATTATTATATTATTTTAAGACCAAAATAGTAGCTGATGCCTAACATTGGCCTAAACATAAATTTAATTCTTTTTTTCTTTTTCTTTTTTCTCTCTTTTTGTTTTCTTCTTTTGTTTGTGTGTGTGTGTGTGTGTGTGTGATACATGGTAAAATGTTTTCAACTAAGGTACTGATTACAACATCTCAGCAGGAAAAGTTGTTTCTAGATATAATAATCCACTAATGTTACTAGCTACTAATATTTCATGCAGAGGCATAAGATATCAAGAAAATACATAAATGTAAACCTAATTCATGTTTGAATTAAGGAACAATATTTGATCATAGCCAATAATGGAATCATCATTCAGATACCTAAAAATTTAGCGTATAGCTATACATTATTCACTCCTTAGCTCAGATCCTAACCCTGTTGTGTGGAGTAATTTAATATTCAGTCTGCAATTCTTCCAGATAGATATGTTCTAATGTAAGAATTTTGTTTATGCTGGAAAGAACTCTTTATGGAATTTGGTACAAGTTAGTGACATTTGATAATGCAAACATAACACCGACAGTGATGGATTTGTTTGGCCACCCTATTTTTGTCAGTCCTTGCACCTGGGAAATGATTGCATGAATTTTAATCCTGTAGCAGTATCTCCCATTGAAACCATGGGATGAGGGAAGTAGTATAAAGTATAAACATTTCTTCATGGACTTTTAATTGAAAAAAGAAAAAGAAAATGACAAACGTTCTTAAGTCCTAACTTACATTAATTAATGGTCCAGTTTCTATCATGATGTCCAATACTTTAATGGGGGGAAAGGCACATTTGAGTTTTTTTTTGACAAGTAACGGTGCATTTGACTTCTATTTGCTCATTATAATGCATTGTTATATTGGGATTAGCTTTTAACTAATATATATGAGAAAACAGATATGTTTATACCTTTAGCTGCTATTTTGGGCCCAATGGCAATCAATTTAGCTGCATGTTCTGTTTCATGTTTTTTTTTAAAATATTTTTCCTTTGAGTTTCTCTGTTTCTCTTCCAAATAATTTCGCCTGGCATATTAAATAAAGGCTTTTCTTATTATGTCTCAGGTGTCTTTCTTGCTTGGATTTATCCCTATTTTCATTGCATGGATATATTCTGAGTTGTTAGAATATAAGAAGCCTCCATCTCCATCTAAAGTGTAAGTTTCTTTTTTCAACACCAAGAACTATGGACTGATTGGTTAGGCTGTTTTTAATCTTTGGTGGTAACTTGTGACCTCTCTCTCTCTCTCTATATATAGAAATATTTATACATATATATATATACGGTATCTCTCTCTTTCTTCCTCTACCCTTCTTTCTTTTTCTTTGTTGTTTTTACTCCCATCATTTTTCCCGAATTCCTCTCGATAGTAAGAATTTTATAACAAAGAACTCAAACACAAAACCTCTCACTTATCCGCATAATGCAAAAAGATGAACTCATCTGCAGCAAGTTAATTCAAAATTCACTTGCATGTGCATTAGGTGGTTTAATTAATTATAGAATATCAGGTTTGACACATGGAATTATGGAAGTGCTGTTTTTATTTCATTACTTTGTGTTAATATATGCAATTCAATTTGAAGTATCCATTTTTTTTTTTTTTTTATTTATTTTTAATAAACATGGTGGGAGTTTGGAAACATTGGCTTTCATATAAGGGGAAGGATTTGAAATAGAATGCAACTGAACTGGAGAGAGTAAGACTAACTTGTGGTGGATCAAACACCTAGTATAGCAACTGACTAGTCCAAATAACAGTTAACAATGTGAAAATAGATGAACACAGTGCGTTGGATCACTTGTGAACTTTCATCTAAAATTTGTTTGACCTAAAGATTAGATACAAGCACCAACGGACCATTGGCCTAGCGGTTTCAAGCCCTTACTTCCCAAAGGGAGGTTAGGGATTCAAGCCTCAGTGAGGCATGTGTGTGTATCAATTAGGAAAAAAAGAAGAAGATTAGATTACAAGCTTTAATGTATGAAATTGAAATATAGAAGAAGACACCAGTTCATAATTATGTAAGGTGTTATGTGGATCACAAATCCTCATGTTTTAGGCAATAATGGTAGGTAAATTAGCCTCATAACTCAAATAGAATTTGTAGTTCGATCTGAGGCTCTCTCACTAAAAATACAATACTAACTGAAAGATGAATGGAGGGCCTTTGAGTTCTATCTGAGGCTCTCTCATTCCAAAATACAGTACTAGCCCATTTTATGGATAATTTATAAATTTTATACTAAATTGTGTTCTTCAACTCTTTATGAGAGGGAAACTTTTTATTGGTTGCTGGCCCAGTGCTACGTTAGATTGTTACTTTTTTAATCCTTCTACAGCATGTCCTTGGCCATTATTGAAAGATGGCTTGAATTACCAGCCTGTAGCTTACTTTTAGTCGCATTGGCTGAATGAAGGTCATACACTTTCTGAATGACCTCATACCATTCTTTCGAGGTTACACAGATTATTGAGATTGTTTTGGAAAGTGCTTAGGCTATGCTGTTATAAACAGTTTTGTACAAAAGAAGTCAGTTTTAGAAGGTTTTGTGTGGTTTGTGTGAATTGAGGGTCTGAAGTAGGACCCTCACCTTTTCTTTTCTTTGTTCTCTCTACTTGGTGGACCCTCACCTAATATATAGAAATATTTAGTGATATGATATGCACATGTATGATAGTAGTGGAATGGGGGAGAAACAAGTCTTTGAGAGGTTTTTTGGATGAGTCAAGAGATACAGTATTTTGTTTATTTTCTATTTGAAATTAAGTGATCTTAAAAGAAGCAGAAGGAAAGAAATAATAGATTAAAGATTGAAGTTGAGAATGTACACTTTGATTGCCATCAACTGATTTTTTTATTAACTTTCATGTATGCGTTTTGCTTTTGTAATCTTCGATATTATTGGAAGGCTAAGATATTATTGTGCCACTAAAATTGGAAGTTGTTGCACCCTTCAATATATTTAAATATGGATCGGAGGATGATACTTTCCATTTAATTTGTAATTTCCTACCAGAATTTTATCATAAATTGTGCAACTGGAAGTTACCTGCAAGCATTGGTTCCATGAATATTTTGCCATTTTAATTTCTTTTTGTTAAAAGTGTTGTTTTCTAAGATTTTTTTTTTCATTGGCAAGAAATTCATGAGCCCATTTGCCCCTAGGACTTGGACCCTCATCATCCACTTTGGGAGGTAGAGGAGATCAGTCACTTGCATATTCACAAAAGAGAGTAAATATATTATATACATGCATATGAAACTATATGTGTTTTTAGAATTAGTCTAATCTGTATGGATAAAATATATTACCATATGTCATTTAAACAATCACTTATGTAATAGTCATTTTTTATTTCCTTTCTTTTGAGTTTGGGAATATTATGCCTTCTTATTCGTACAGCATTATAAGAAAATAATGTGTTGTCTGGATGCTTTCTGATGCTGAATTTCTTACTTTCCGGGCAGCAGTCATTCAGACAGTAACCTAGCTGAATTGGAAAATATGAAAATCAGGGAAGATGATCGGGCTGCTATGCTGGAAGGAGGCCTCACAAGATCAGCATCCACAAGGCTCTATGCTTCATCAATTAAAGGAAACTTAATTAGGTGGTTTACTGTTTGATGTGCTGTATTTCAGTGGAGTTTCATATTCATTGTTTCCGTAGAAGTCTTTCTTACTTTCTCGACCTCTTGAATTTCAAGGTTTCTAATAATGGACGACTCCTTTTTGCTAGAGAATCGGGCAACTTTGAGAGCAATGTGAGTTGTGTTATTGCATTGTCGATGATCATAAATATTTGACAGCTCTTCATTCCTTCGTATATGTACTGATAAAATATTATGTAGGTCTGAGTTTGGGGCGATTCTGGTATATTTCTATATATGTGACCGCACAGATTTACTTGCAGACTCTACTAAGGTGCTTTCCTTTTCTGGGTTTTGTTTCACAGTTACATTTATGAGTTTATTTTGCAATGGTTTTGCTCTGAAACACTCCTCTTGACTTATCTATTTATTTTTTATTTGTTCTTGGCAAGTTTCCAATTTAACTATAATAATGCGTATGATTATGTTAAATGTGCTGGAGTAGTATATTTGTAAGCAGTTATTGTATGTTGCTTTCAATCATACTTTTGCAGTAAGAGATGCACTTTTACGAGTTTGGGGATGGAATGCGAATTGAACAGTAGAGTTTGGGTATTCATAATTCCATGTAGCCAACATATGCTGTGTTATGTTTGCCCAAATATATATATATATATATATATGTTGTCTTATCTGTCTGTATGCAATTCAAAAAGTTATCCCTTAGTTGGACCAGGTTATCTATTAATATTTTGAATGGATATCTTATTTCCATGATTAGTATTGCGACAGAATAGAATAACAGAGCACTCTCCAGCCTTTTAAGGCAGTTATCTTCCTGATTTCTGTGTTGATTTTGATCAATTTTATTTAGTATTATTTTTTTGGACAGAAATACAATCGCGATCTTTTCCTATTCCTCTACATTCTTCTTGTCATAGTTTCGGCATTGACTTCTCTCAAGAAACATCATGACAAGTCAACATTTTCTGGAAAATCCATGCTTTACCTTAATCGGCATCAGACAGAGGAGTGGAAAGGATGGATGCAGGCAAGTATATCTTTTTAAAATTGCTTATTTCTAACTTCTTATTGCTTCAGCTTAGTTAAAGAAAAATGTATTTTACACACTCTCTGTAGCATTTTCTTTGACTCTTGTTGAGCTACAATACTTTTTTTTTTTTTAAGCAGATATTGTTTTATTTGCACTATTCAGCATCATCTGATGGAAGACTAGTATAGTTATTTCTTGACTTCTGATAATATTATTTTGACCGGATGTATTTTTGGATCAGTTTTTCTCTTCAATTTTTATAAAGTCATCATGTATTGGAAAGCCGAGATGTGTTGTCATATGATTTTTGTTGTCACTCATTAGATTCAGATCGAAACCTGCAAAAGTTATGCCTATATATTACAATTTTCAACTCTGTGTTGGATGTTAGATATTTTCCATGTCTGCTGCTATGTTCAATTTATAAAGTACCCTTATATACATTGTGTGCTACAAGCAATCGCAAGTACTTTTATAAGGCTGTGTTTCCTGCTGTATTGTCAACAGGTCCTCTTTTTAATGTATCATTACTTTGCTGCAACGGAGTTGTACAATGCAATACGGGTTTTTATTGCTGCATATGTTTGGATGACTGGATTTGGAAACTTTTCCTATTATTACATTCGAAAGGATTTTAACGTTGCTAGGTTTGCTCAGGTAACATCATTGAATTTGGATCATATTGTTATTTCATATGAGACATTCCCTGGCAACTTTTAGTTTTCTTTCCATTTTAATGACTTAAGACGTTTTTATATCTTTATTGTCCTTTTTATGCAGATGATGTGGCGGCTAAATTTTTTAGTGGCTTTTTGTTGCATTGTTCTTAAGAACGACTATATGTTGTACTATATCTGCCCAATGCACACGCTTTTCACTGTTATGGTTTATGGAACCCTTGGAATTCTCAACAAGTATAATGAGATAAGATCAGTGATGGCTGCGAAGATTTTCACTTGCTTTCTTGTGGTAATTGCAATTTGGGAAATTCCTGGAACGTTTGACATTTTATGGGCCCCTTTGGCATTCCTGTTAGGTTAGTAATGGACCTAACTTTTTACACTAAGTATCTTATGTGTGCTTCTAATCTTGAACGTGACAAATTTAATCTGGAGCTCACCTGGGTCACCACACATTGTAAGGTTATTCTGGATCCAACTATAAGTTGACTTGGTATATTTTGAGGATGGTCAATTGCCGGTTCCAAGTTGTAGACTAGGGTCCTTTGATCTCATGAATGGTGAGCAGGTGTCCTTGAAATGCCCTTTTAATTAATTAATTTATTTTTCTGCCTTTAGCTACAATTTATTCCTGAAAAGATAATAAAGTCCATATGATTTTAAAGGTATTATATGATATCACGAGGTTAAAAATGTTTGTAAATAATTAATATATTGAATTGAATTTTCTTGAGGTGATCCCGCAAATGTCAAGTTGAGCTGGGTTTTCAAATTTTCAAAGTGCATTTATACCTGCTGGCATGAGCACCTGAGTAATTGTTATTCACAATGGCAGGGTACACTGATCCTTTAAAGCCAGATCTCCCTCGATTACATGAATGGCATTTCAGATCTGGGCTTGATCGCTATATATGGATTATCGGGATGATATATGCTTATTTTCACCCCAATGTAATTTCTTGAAAGTTATTTTACTGTTTTTGTTGCTTATTGGTTGTGCCAACTGCTAAAATTTATATTTTTTTGTTATATTAGGTTGAGAAGTGGATGGAGAAATTGGAGGAATCTGAAACCAGTCGGCGACGCATAATCAAAACATGCATTGTCCTGGTTTCCTCATCTGTGAGTTGCATATCTTCTGTGATTGCAGTGTGCTTGTATCAGTGCCAGTTTCTTCTGATTGGAATTTCAATAATTTTATGTTGTTTATCCTTTTTAGGTTGGCTATTTGTGGTATGAATTTATATACAAGCTGGACAAGGTTACATACAACAAGTTCCATCCCTACACATCATGGATACCTATCACGTGAGCATTAAGATTTCTTATTTTAATCATTGTTTATTATTTTGTTTGATTTCTAACCATCATTTTTATTTTATTTTTTCTGAAAATTTATGCAAGGAGTCTGACAACATGGCATGTGCAGCATTCTGTCCCATAGAAAGTTCTTATTTAGTACTCTCACCTTTTGCTTTACTTTAATTTCAGTGTTTGCATTTGCTTGCGGAATTTCACTCAGCAATTACGGAGTTTCTCATTGACTCTCTTTGCGTAAGATTTCCTTTGACCTGTCCGGTAAAAAAGCTATATGACCATGAAGCACCTCTAACAAATTTTTTTTTTCAGAATTATTATTCTTTTTAAAGCTTATTAGGATATTTCTAACAGTATAAACTACTCTGTGCTACTAGGTGGCTCGGCAAGGTCACTTTGGAGACCTATATTTCCCAGTTCCATATCTGGCTGAGGTGTGCAAAGTTCTTCATTTTTCTCATCTACTCTTTGCCGCATTTATATTATAGTATAGTAATAAAGTAAGAAGGGTAAGTGAATGAAATGTTCATGTTATATTTAAGCTGTATAATGTTTATTTTTATTTATTTATTAAATTTAGATATTTCTTTTTAAAAACTTTTAGACACGCTATATATTCTCTTTGGATGCAAATAACTTCTACACCAAAAGTATTGACATGCTAATATCTGCTTTATTACTAGTTAAGCTCAAGATCATTTATCACATTCTTATTAGTGAAAATATGTGAGGAACAAATGTTTTATTTCTTTCATTTGATTAGTGTTTAAAACCAAGGTTGATATTTTACTTCTTGGCATGTCTGTGCAGATCAAGTGTACCTAACGGACAGCCTAAGTGGCTTCTCTCTCTTATCCCAGAATATCCTATGCTCAACTTCATGCTCACAACTGCGATTTATATCTTGGTGAGCAAGTCTTTTTTATTCAATCTTCGAAATTTAAAGAGCTAAAGGTACTCCAGGACACTAATTTTTTTTATTTATTTTTGCATTATGTTATGATCTTTGGCTTGCCTCCGCAGATATCCCATAGGCTCTTTGAACTAACCAACTCACTTAAGGCAATTTTTATACCTACAAGAGACAACAGGCGGTTGCTATACAATATTCTTGCCGGGACTGCAATTTCAGTTTGTTTGTATTGCATCTCATGCATTCTTGTTCTGATCTCTCACTAACCAGTAAGCCTTCGTTTTCCACTTTCGGATTTTTTTGCGTATTGCGTGTATATTGCACACTCACACACACAGTTCGTGGTCCCTGGTTATCCTTTTATAATGACAATTGCCCCATATATGCAGTTTTCTTACTTCTATCCTATCAATGGATCAACTGTGGTAGAACGACGGCAAGGAATTGGATTTTGGATGCCAATAATGATGTATGGTGCATCTGCAGTTTCAGTTATATATTTATATATATATATATATATACACACGCATATATATCCTGATTCATTTTATATGTTAACGACAATACTTCATAAGACCTATTCTTACAGGCCTGACAAATCAGAGGCTTCTTAAAGATTGTTAAAAAGAGATTTTCCTGTTAGTCATACAAAAGGAATGTAGACAGAGTAAAGTAATAGGAATTGGAAGGTTTTTCTTGAAAATTTGAAATTTGGGTTCATGGAAGCTGGTGTTGCCTACAATAGTGAGGAAACACACTCTCCATTGCTGCACCACAGCTGCAAAATGACGTTCTGTCTGCTTCGGGAAGTTCGGCGGAGGACAAAGATGGCAGCTGGATTAGGATCTTTTTTGTAGTACTGTAAAGTGATGCATCATTTCATTTTCTCTCATTAATATCCTTTCGTTGTTAATCAATGATGAGAAAATGTAATCGTACATTTAGCGGAAAAAGAAAAAAGAAAATGTAGTCATACGAGAGATCAATATGTTTTGTGTGTAAATTCTGCAAATTTGCACTTTGTTATGTTTAAACTTTTATCGTAGCAATTGGTAGTTCAATAAATCTTAAGCAATGGTCCGACAGAGTTGAAGAATAAACATTTTTACCTTGATGCCGAGTTTTACTTAATGGGTGGCATTTATGTAAATACCAATTCACACAACTTTTTTTTTTTTTTAAATGGTGCCACTCTCACTAGAGTGCCTGCTCACACTTGCTTCCTTCTCATATTGTATGGCTTAGATTTTGCCCTTTCAGCTCTTACATTCATTTTCGCTGCTTGACTTGGAAACAGTGAAAAATTAGCTCACTCAGTTACAATTTTTGACTTCGGCAAAATCTAAAAGTCCAGACCACCATATTGAACTCGTATGAATCAAGGCTGCTAAATGAATTCTTTTTTTTTTTTTTCTTCATATTTTTTCTTATATTCCTTATCTTCTTTTAGATGTAATTTTTTAATCGCGTTATTTAAATATATCATTAGATAATAGGCTCTTCCAGGAACATTTGTCCCGAATAGAAAAACAATGATAAATATGTTTTCACAAAGAATTTTCCAAAATAATCTGAATTCTTTTCTCAGAACCTCATCATCAATCTTATTCTGAATAATAATTAAAAAAAAAAAATAATGAATTTAAGCACAGTGCCTGTTGGTGGTGTCCTACTGGGGCTCCATATTATCGTTCTTGTCCAAAATGGTACAGCACGCCATTAAACTCCTAGAACAAGTCTAGAAAAGGACATTCATGCCGACACAATTTAAAGGGGTATTTGATCATCTATTTTGACCTCCTTGTATTAACCACCATAAGCAATATTGTCTTATTTCACATACCTCATGCCAACACCCTATTTTTAGAAACTGCTTGTCCATCACAACCTTATATCCTGATTCATTTTATATGTTAACGACCAGTACTTTATACGACCTATTCTCCTGTCCTAGTGCTGCGCAGCTAACCATACTTTCCACTGGTCTACAAATCTAGTCTGATGTGTAAAATGTATGATTTTGATGCCATCATATATGCACACGCATGAGAAATCATTTCACCTGGAATGTAAAACCAAACCAATTATATCACTCTCTGATATTTTGCATCTGCTGTGTAAGATACTTTTATTTCAGCTCGTTTCGGGAAAAAAAAATTTTTACCTTCTTCGCATTCATGATAGATATCCGGCACATATCCATGATCAAGCACACTAGCTGTCAAGGAATTTAATTCAGCATAAATAAAGCAGTCATCACGATGAGTCCTATCACCAGTAACAAAAACATGCACACCATTACTGAGTTCAATCCAGCTACAACCTGGTGTCTTCCTCACATTTTGTTGCCTCATTATATGTCTCACCTCCGATACCTCTTCATATTTTCCACCTGCTCCATAAATATTTGACATCAATACAAAACTTCCACAGTGCTCTGGTTCAAGCTCAAACACCCTCTCTGCAGCAACTTTGGCCAGGGCTTCATTTCTATGGAGTCGACATGCTGCTAGTAAAGCCCTCCATACTACTGGGTTTGCATCAATTGGCATTGTCAATACCAACTCATACGCCTCCTCCATCAGTCCAGCTCGACCTAGCATGTCAATCACGCAAGTATAGTGTTCAATAGTTGGAACAACACCATATTTCAATGGCATTTGTGCCAGGAAGTCACGCCCTTGGCTCACAAAACCTGCATGGTTGCAGGCTGACAAAACCCCCACAAATGTGACCTCATCAGGCTTCAATTCCACTTCAATCATGCGACAAAACATATCTAATGCTTCAATGCCAAACCCGTGCATGCCATAACCCATAATCATGATGTTCCATGATGCTGCATCTTTATAGCCCATCCTATCAAAAACCAAGTGAGCTTCCCTCATACTCCCACATTTTGCATACATGTCCAAAACAGCATTATTCACATATACATCATCACCATCCTTGCCCAACCCATTAATAATCATGTATCCATGTATTTCTTTACCTTGC